>PVIJ01003031.1:0-144198 GCA_004024925.1 Scalopus aquaticus | reverse complement strand
AGACAGGAGAGGCGCTCAGATGGGCAGGGGAGGCATGGGAGGGGCTCATGGGGGGGCATTGGGGAGAGAGGCCCTCCTCTGTTAGGGAGGGGGAAGCACATCTGGGCTCCCCTTTGGAATTCTCTACCCAGGCAGCCCCCTCAGCCTGGTTCTCAGTTTAAGTCAAATAACTTTAGTCCCCAGTTGCCTCCTGCCTGCCATGTTCCAACTCAATCATTCTTTGAGATTTGGAGCTGTAGCTAAAACGCCTTTGCCCTGTAACAGGATTTTCACAGTCTCCGCGGCAGCGGCTAACGTGCCTCATCACCTGCTGTTGTAATCTGCGCGCTAAACCGGAGGCTCCGGGCAGAAAGCTTAACTCGCCTTGCTGATTCCAGCTCGCTCGTCTTGGCATCGGAGCCGCGTTTTAGGAAGGGGAGCTAATCTGCTCCCCCAACTCTGCACACAGAGACATTTCAAAGGAAATACAAATAACAGGGAGCCAGTGCTCCTTTGGGAGGGGCTGGAGAACCCAGTTTCTTTAGACCTAACGGGCATCAGGAAGGGGGGAGCTGGAACCTGTGAATATACCCCTCTCTGCACTTGCTGAGGGGACGGGCGAGGGAGATGAAGTGGCTGATATTCTTAAGATTCTGTTCCATGAGTGTGCCAGGTTGTAGTGTGTCTGTTGCGGGAGCTGGCTCTCTGAGAGGGGAGGGGGAGAGAGTATGCCTATTGTGCCCGCTGTAAACCACCAGGATCCTTACCTAAACTCACACTCATCACTGGTCATTTTTTCTCCTCTCCCTCCATCTTAACACTATTTCTGAGGACCAGCCCGCCCCGGAACACCTGGGAAGAATGTCTGGTACATAGTAGGAGCTCATTAAATGCTTGCCCAATGGATGAGCGCTGGCACCTGGGCTCAGCCTTGTTCCAGGTGCTGTGCTGTGCACTGAGCAGCAGGGAAAGCCCTGGGTGAGGATCCCATCACAGAGGCAATAGTGGTACGGCAAACCAGAGGTAGGAGAAGGTTGTAAACTTCTTGGAGGTATTCATTCATTCATTCATTCATTCATTCATTCATTCATTCATTCATTCAAGGAATAGTTACTGAGCCTAACATGTGCCATATAGCCTTTCTAGATGTTGGGGATAAAGCAGTGAAACATTCCTACGCCTGTGATAGTGGAATTTACTGGAACAAAAGTGGATAATGAACGGATGGTTTTATCTTTTATCTGGTTTTATCTAAGAAATAACCTTGTAACAACTAGAATTGCCCACCAGGGTGATGTGCTGCTCTGCGAGGTAGTGAGCTCCCTGTCACTAGAAAAGTCTGAGCAAAGGCTGTCTGGGCAGAGTCTAGGGATATAAGGAAAGGGGAGCAGCAGACTCTGTGGATGTCTGCCCGCATCTCCCTGCCCTATCTCTTCAGAGCACACTGGCCAACGTCCAGCTTCCAGTGTCTGCATTTTTTTGCCTGTAGCCTCAGCACCATGAACCGTGCCGTAGTAGGATTAAACCTCATTTTCTGATGGGGAGGGGAGAGGGATGTAGGTTGCACCTAGGGATGGTGGTAGTCACTGTAATGTGATGTCCAGACAGATCCTCCTGCAAAGGAGACATTGTCCTGCCTGCTGGGAAATGGTCAGCAGATAGCCTTCAGCAACTGCCCCCATCGGAGACTGCTCCAGCTGCAGAAAGCTGCATACCCCTGGTTACCCCTCTCCTGGGGCTGCCCATATCCAGATTGATGGGCATAAGAAGACCTGACCATCTCTGCTGGATTCAGGACAGTTATGAAGGGCCATTCTAAGCCCCCGAGCTTCTCATGGGTTTGGCCAAGGCTACTGTTGGGTTGTTTAAAATCTGTACTCCTCCCTCTGCTCAAGCTTATTTCTTATCCTCCCCTCTGCTATGATTCCCCAGCAGGCTTTATAAAATGACCGGCTGCCTGAACTCCATCTCAGAGGCTGCTCCCCAAGGAACGCACCCTATGACAGTGGGACCCCAACCCTGCCTGCTCATTGGAGCCTCTGGCTCGGTCTCCTAAGCCTTGTTGTCTCCTCTCACCCCATTGCCATCTTTAGAGCAAGCTGTGCCTGCCTTAGAGTGGGTCTTGGGTCAGGCTCAGGTCCTGCCCTGCTGGCCTTCTCTGGGCTTCTCGAGGAAGGGGTGTGTGTGGACAGCTGCTGGGAGTGCAATGCCTGCTTCCTGAGAGCCACACCACTCCCTCCATACACACAACTGTGTTGAGGGCTGATGCCCCAAGGCACTGTGCACCCAGTAAACATAGTCGGGGGGCCTCCAAGAAGATGAAAGAGTCAGGGACTCCAGAGCACCTTCTTCAGTTCTGAGGCGCATTCCAGCAGCTGGGACTGCAATGGGAGCTCGCTTTATTAGATCCCATTATAAATGGGTGATTTGCCATCTCCGAAGATAAATGGGAAACTTAATGCAGAGGTAGCCTGTCTGGGGAAACTGGAGAGTTATGGATGTTAGCTTTGTAGCTTTATGAAAGCACTTTCTTATGGAAACTGAAATGACCAAGATTAGATTGAATTAGTATGTACTGGTATGAGCTTTTTCTCCCCCTATCCATCTTGATTTTTTTAAGGGAAAAGATTTGCCTCCTGTGTGAGCATTTCATAAAAATGCAAATCCCAAGTTTCAGTTTGGTAATTAGCAGGGTTGCCTCCTGGTGCTAACGAGGCAGCTGCCCAGCTGGAACCATCTGTGGTGGGGGAGGTGGCGCCCTCTGCTGGCGTCCATCCAGGGTGGCATCTGCACCACCTCCCACACAGCTCACCTGTCCCTAGAGAGCACAGATGGATTCCTTTAGCAAGACCTCTGTCCCAGCAGCTGGGGGCCAGACCACACCACCCCCTCTAAGGGAAAGGGTTCCCCATCTCACACATACCCCACTCTTCACCACAGGGCACCCCAGCCTGAGCTTTAGACCCAGGTTTCAGCTGAGTGGCAAGACTTCTGCCAGTAAAGGTACACACCTGATAAATAAGCAGTTTGATGCCAAGTACAGTGCCAGGCACCGGAGAAACCAAGATGCAGATGCTGAGGCTTTACTGTGAGGAAACCGGTTTTATCAGGGGAAAAATGCAAACACAGGCAACTTCCAGATCAGCGCTGCCCAGACCAGCATCACGCTCTGTGATGACAGACACGTTCTCTGTCTGCCCCATCCGGGGGGGTAGCCAAGAGCATCCTATGGTCCCATGGGAATCATTTAAGAACAGAGGTCTGGGGAGGAATTCCAGACTTAGTTTTCCAGCTAGTTGTTCTAGAACCTCAAGCCAATTGCTTCCATGATTTGAGCCTCAGTTTCATTTTCTGTAGAATGGGGTTATTAAAACCTCTCAAGAATATGAAGATTAAACCCAAGAAGTCTGGTGTTCATCTGGCCTGATCTCCTCATCCAGGGAGGAGGGAGAAGAGGGGATGCAGGGAGGGGCAACAGACTCTTTACGTCAAGTCTCTGGCTTTTGGACCATAGTAGGCTGCTTCTGGGGGTGTTGTGGGGGTTGAATATAAGAAAAGAAAGCAAGGTCTTTGGAGAGTCAAAACCGCAAGAGCCCTGAGTCATCTGGAACCTGGTGGAACTACCTTTAGCGGCCAAAGAGAGTGTCTGTTTAGAACCAGGTGCTGGGATTTGGCCTCTGCACTTAGAGCGCTAATGTGGAAGAGATCTCTGTGGGATCACTCATTACTCCAGGCCTGGCAGACTCCCCACAGGCAATGTCTGCCCCAAGCACCCTCATGATAAGGAGATCCCAAGTGTCAGACTGTATATGACACCAGGTAAATGGGACTCCTGGTTATTTGGGGGGCACGGAGAGCTTCAGAGCACTTTCTCATGGGTGAGGGTTGAGTGACCAGGACCCCTAGTGCACAGTGAATGGGGGGGTGTCCCAGCTTGACTTCCGGAGCTGCCTTTGAATCGAGGAATTTTACAGAGAGAGGGACCCCCAAATGAAATCTAAGTGGAGGACTCCTCACAAAGGCCTTGGCCTCCGGGGGGATCTTGGTGCAGAAATAGAATTTGAAGGAGGCACTGAGTACTGGGCTGGGAGAGGTGGGGTGGCCAGCGGCAGCTAGTCTCGGGTAGCATCATTCTAATCTAAAATACAGATTAAATCCCTCTCTCGACGATGATTACATTGTGTCCTCCTCAGCTCCCAGGGGGCTTTCTGTATGCGTGAGGTGCTGAGCTGGGTGGAGTGGAAGGGCACAGGCTACTTCCATTCTCCAGCCAGCACTCTGGGGGTCTGTGGGCTGCTCTGCCTGCAGGCCTTGATCTGGGACCTCCACCTGGGGCTCCCGGGGCTCTGCCAGGCCCCCCAGTCCCAGGCCTGCCTCCATTTCAGGCTCCTGTCAGGAAGCCACTTTGCACTAATGGGAGCTGCTTATTCTAAAGCGGAAGTCTTTCTTAAACCCCTTGCCTGTTGGTTCCTTCCTTTGGGTCCGGGGAAGGGGAGATCTTACCTCAGGTGAGACATGAGACATACTTCTGTCCCCTCTGGACTGAGGCAGGAGGAGCAGACCTGGAAGAACCTTAGGGATGACTCCAGCTATCTTCTTCCCCATCCCAGAGGAGAAAACTTAGGTCCCTAGGCCATAAGTGACTTGCCCAAGGTCACACAGCTCTTTGATCACTGGGTTGGAATTAAAATTCAGGATATTTAACTCATTGGACAATCAGTTTGTAATAAATGCCTAGCATATGCCAAGAACTGTGCCAGCCAAGAGGACCAGAGGGAGCAAGAAGACACAGTCTGTAGGCAGGAGTTTGCCTTGGCGTGGAGAATGGCTGCATAACCCCAGATTCTTACAAGTGTTATAAAGGAAAGTAACAGGGTGATGTGAGAGAGAGAAGGAGGGTGGGGATTACTCTCTAGGCTGGGTGGCCAGAGAAGGCTTATCTGAAGAAGCAATACTGAAGCTCCGAGTTGCAGCTTGAGTGGGCTGTCGCTCCGGGAAGAGAGTGTTCCAGGCCGGGGCCTGCACGAAAGCCTGCAAGTAGGCAAGCGTGTTGTGCTCAAGGAAACCAACAATGGCAACCAAATGCCGTGTTTTCGGAGGGCGAATGGGAGAGAAAGTGGCAGGAGACGGTGGGGGCGGAGGCAGAGCAAGATGCTGCAGCAAGCCTTCCTAAGCCAAGTTAAAGACCTTGGATTTTCCTCCTATTTCCATCCTGCATTTGGAATGTGTCAGCCATGGGGAGGTGGCACAGGGAAAGCCAGAGCTGGCTGGGGCATCTGGAAAAGCAGGGACTGAGCAGTGATAAGTAGAGGGCTTCTGAAGGCCTTTGAGGACATGAGATGGGGCTGCCGTTAGAGCTAAACTTGGAGGGATGCCCAAGAGGCACCAGGCAAAGAAACCCTGGGGAGGGGCCCTCAGGCTGCCATAGAGATTGTCGGGGCAACCAAGAGGGTGGTGCGACCAGGCGCTTCCAAGCCTGGGGCCCCTGGGGTGACGGCTTGGCCCACCAGGGCCTTAGCAGTTTCTGATGGAAAAGGCCAGATGTGGCCCTGGGAGTGTGCCAAGTGAATCTGTGCTTAAGCTGCGTGTCTGTGACCCACCTCTGCGTGTTGCTGGTCCCCCCAGAGCCCTGGCCAGCAGCTGAGCAGGTGGAGCCTGTGTAAATGCACGCACCTCCCAGAGGGGGCGTGGCTGCAGAAATGCACGTGCATGAGATGGCAGGACAAGTGCAAAGGCTGCTTCCACGATACAATAGAGGGTGATGGTCGATGAGGCGCAGGGGGTGGGGGGCTCCCTTCAGGTTGACGGAACAGGGTCTGCATGGTTCTCCAGGGTCGGGGGGGCTCTCTTCTGGCTCAGGCTTGGTGGTCTGAGGTCATAGGGTCAACCTACTTCCTCCTCCAGGTGAGTGTGAT
The DNA here is from genome assembly GCA_004024925.1 of Scalopus aquaticus. Taxonomy (NCBI): domain Eukaryota; kingdom Metazoa; phylum Chordata; class Mammalia; order Eulipotyphla; family Talpidae; genus Scalopus; species Scalopus aquaticus. Next base: position 138,304 of record PVIJ01003031.1, on the reverse strand, counting down.
GGGCATAGCCCTGGAGATGACCTCCCTCCCCACATCAGGCACCCTGGCACCCTGGTTTGGCCCAGTGGTGAGGAGGCTGCACAGACGCCAGACTTGCATCCGCTGTGACATAACAAGCTGGTTAACACCCGATCCCGCAGCCCGTCCTAGTGCCACCTTCCAGCTACCAGCACTGAGTGAGATAAGGCCTGGGAAGCACTCAGCACAGATATCCTGTAGCTGCTCCGTCTAGTTACCTTTTTTTTTTTTTTTAAGATTTTAATTTATTTATGCATACAAGCTGGGGTACAGGCCAGAGGTGTGGGGCGGCGAGAGGGTTCACCAGAGACAGAGTGGGGAGCAGAACAGGCAGAGTGACAGAAATACACTGCTGAGGGGAGCAGCGGGCGAGGCAGGAGAGGTCTGCCGCACCATGTGGGACTCTCCCGGTCCCGGCGTTGAACTCACGTGGCCGCTGCTGACAGCTCCACAGCGCAGCGCTTAACCGCTGCGCCACCAGGGAGGCTCCTGTCTAGTTACTTTGATCCTCATTATTTATTAGGTCAGGCTCCTCCATTAATGCGAGTTAACTGCCTTGCCCTGAGATGAGCTCCTTGACCTTCTCCCGTGACCTGATGTCCTCCTATCTTTTAAGAGCAGACAGTACAGTTCAGGGACGTTAGTTTTCCACTTGGTGCTGGCCTGAGTGGGTGACCTCAGTGGAGTCACTTTTGCTCCCCAAATCTGTTTTCTCATCTGTCAGATGATGAGCTCCTTCTGAGTAGCAACTTCCCAGCCGGTGGCTGCAGCCCTGGGTAGGGGGGTGGGGGCTGGGATATGTCCCTATGTGTTGGGACATGGAGTCCTCTGCCCCCCAGGTGCCAGGGAGGGAGGGAGCAGCCCCTGGCAGGGTCTCCTCCAGCTGGAAGTAGCGGATGCTGTTTGCTCCCGTTTGTAGAACAAATATTACCATTTCTCTGTGTGCCAAAAGAGAAAAAAGTCGCGAAGTTCTGACAATCAGCTCTGAAGTCTCCACTGGGAGAACATTGCTAATACTCTCTGAGTCCTCGCCTAGCTTCAAAATGTCCGGCTTCCAGGGGGCCCGCCCCTACCGCGCCCATCAGCAGCGTTTCTCTGCCACGAACTGCTCAGCCCTCACGAGCTACTTTCGCTTGAAATTAATTAATTAATTAGTACTTCTTAATATGTGGCCTGTGGGTGGTTTTCTAGCACAGCTCTGACTATTAGTGCTGCTGCAACCGTCGATGCAGTAGGCAGGAGCCAGACGCCGCCTTCCCTGTCGCAGCGGCGCGGTAGGCGCATGCGCAAGTGGGAACCCGGGGCTCAGATGCTCTCAGACTCTTGCCCAAATAGTAAGCGGCTGAGCCAGGATTTGGGCGTGAGTCTGCTGGGTGTGATGAGCCATGCTCTTAAGCAGTTAAATATCTTGCCTTTGTCTGTGTCCTCTCGCCCTGTTAGATTGGAACGTCTTAGGAAGGGAGCCTGCTTGTTTTCTGTCTTCCCACAGTCCAGGACTATGCAAGTGCTTGAAGATTATTGCCAGCAGGCCAGACACTTTAGTGTGAAAAGGGTGGCAGACAGCCTTCCCTGCGCCGCATCAGTCACACAATTGACCTCTAGTCTTCTATGGGCGAAGGAGGACAAGGGATGAAATTTGACCCAGCAGACCAAGTCACAGGTCGCCTGACCTCTGGTGTTTTAGGGTAAGTGGGTCCCTCCAGGGAAGTTCAAAACTAGAGAGTTCAGGGAGCTGCCCCTGAAACTCGGTACCCAGTGGCTGAGTTCCAGACATGAGGCCTTCCCATAACTTCTCCCACAGCCCTGTCTGGGTCTCTCTAAGGAAGGGAGAAACAAGAGTTAGTGATTGGCATCCAGGATTTAGTGGGTCCTGATGGTCTAAAAAGTGAGTCAAATAGCGACGCAATACTCACCTGGGAGCTCCCAGCCTCCAGAATACAGCTTCCCACTCACCTAACAGGGCCCTTACTGTTCTCTCAACCTTTTCCTCCTCTTTCCTGGGGCTCCTGCCCTCCTAGGTTGTGGGCTGGTTCCACCTCCTTGGCATTATGGGGATAAGAGTCAGACAGCCCTGAAGCTGACACTCTGCTCCAACTCTAAAGGAGGTAACCTTGGACAAGTTTGCCAAGTTTCGTTCTAGAAATACTGAGTACTTCCTGGGCACTAGATGCTTTTTCACGCTCTGGACATGTGATGGAGGACATGTGGTAGCAAAGTGTGTCGAAGAAGGACAGGTGCATGCTTGGGAAGGCAAGCAGATAAGTCCTCTCTTTGAGTTGAAACCTGAAGAGGTGATCTGGAGGAAAAATGTTTTGTTGAGTCAGAGGGAACAGCCAATGCAAAGGCCCTGGGGCACAAAGAAAGACAACTGACATATCCCATAGGCATATAGCTTATTGCTATAGAAGTATGAATTGCAGGGAATCAAGAGTGAAAGTAGAGTAACTGGTTTGAAGACTATTGCAAAGGGCCAGGCCCACGATGATGGCTGGGATGGGTTATATCAGTTCTCTGAACCTTATTTTCAAAATGAAGATAATAGTATTTGCCTTATAGGGTATATATGTAGATTAAATGAGTAAATACATGGCATGCAATAAATAAATGGTAACTCCTAGTGCTAACAATGTGTAATAATCATAAATGTGGGCAGGCGTTCCCATAGCTCAACCCTCTCAGGGGAATTGAACCTTTATTTAAGCCAAAATTTCCACTCCCTGGGTCAGGGGTGTTTCACTGAGTTGGTGCCAACTACTTCTCTGGACTTACCCACCTTGGACTCATTAGTACAGGAAGGGGAGAAGGAGGCCAGCAACTTCTCTCTATTACAAACACGAACAGGGCCAGTGAAGAGAAAGCCCAAGCATCTCATGTTCCATTTATTTCAGGGAAAGTCCCGGGAGAAACTCACCTTGTCCCAGAAGCCTTCTACGTTAAGATAGCAGCTCTCGAAAGATATGGTCAGGAGCTAATGGGAAGCAAACCAGGATAAAGGAGACCAAGGTGACAGGGTCCTCTTATTTCTCACTTTCCATAACCCAGAGATGTGGGGCGAGGAAGGCTAAGTGGGACCACACCCCCAGGTTACAGCACCTGGAGATGAGAGGAAGCGGCGACGCTCTCACCAGGGCTTCGGTCAGACATTGACAGAGGCAGCTGCTGCCCTGCCTAATCCTGCTCCAGCAATCGCAGCCTCCTTCCCTACAGAGACCCCACTCTTCCAAGTGACATCGGGCAGTGCCACCCAGAGGAGAGGCTGGAGGCCCCTACTGACCTCCAGGGGGCCTGCTCCCCTTGTCTGTGATGGTAGTAAAGGGGCGTTTTATGAGCTCTTCAGTTCTCAGGTCCCACGGGGCTCTTGCCTTGCTCCAGACCATCTCCAATACACACATATATCTTAAAAAGGAAAAGAAAGAAAGGGAAAGCTATTTTATTTCATTGCCAAACTATCCACTTTAAATACCCTTTTTATTACAGTATCTGCATAGTAATACTAATAATAGATCTTGTTGGCAGCTCTAATGAGGCTGGAGAATATAAGGTTTCCAATAAAGTTAATTGTTGCCTTTAATATTCTCATACATTTCTACATGGTAAATCTTTAAAGGAGAAAAAAACACTCCATTTCATCCCCGGTAAGCAGCTGGTTCTAGACTGGATGGAGATGGACGGGAGTGTGGGCTGGGGCTGGGGGCTTACCTCTCAGAGAACGTGGACTCTGATCTCCAAACTTTTTTTCCCAATGGTCGAAGTGTGGAGCGTGAATGCTGGTTCGTCACTTCCTAACTCTGTAGAGAAGTCCACTGCGTAATTTCTCTCGGCCTCAGTTTCTTGGTCTGTACTTTGGCAGAGAGTAGTCAGTACTGCACATCTGTAAGCTCTTATTTTCAACTATTAAATACAGTGGCTATTTTACTCACTATTTTATTCACTTCCGATGTGTGCATCATTAATTGTGAATGAACATGGGTGTTGCAAGCATCGCACTTGAATGTCACAGCTAGCTAAAATTTCTTTCTGTCAGTCTCTTTCTCAAGGTCTCAAGTAGTGGGAGATAGGTTCGAATCTGGGATTCTGGGTCCCCTGCAACTCCCAGTAGCCAGCTCTAGGCAGCTTGAGCGCCACCCCAAGCTTCGAGCACCCATGCCAACCTCAGCTTCTGCCCAGCCCCTTCCCAGAGGCATGGACACTGCCTGGGCCCTGGGCCAGGCTCCATGCAAACGCTGGTGTGGAAGGAGGGCTGCTGGCCCCCGCCTGGCACTGGCACCCAGGACTTCTGTCCTGCCTCTCCCAGTAGTCACTATTTTTCTTTGTTTTTACTTTCTCTTGAAGCAATTTCATGATCTTGACAGTCACCAAACAAAGAGGATCGTATACTTCACCATTTATTATATAGCCAGTTTCATGTATTTTTGACAGTCCTGTTGCATTTCTGACATTTACAATGTTTTTCTCCCCGGGGGGTGAGTAGATGTTTACCTTCACCCCCAGCCCTGCAATCCAGGAACGGGAGAGATGACTCGCTGTGGCCCAGGTTAGGGACAGGTCTGTGTGACTTGTGTTTCAACAAATGGATCACCAGCAATGCAGCCCCCTCCTCCCGACCTCCCCCTCCCAGCCGGGGTTCTCTCTACACATCAACGCCTCTCCCGCTGGCAAGTGGTAAGAAATACTATGTGACAGGATGGTTTCCATGGCAACCCTCATTTCCAGTTAAACAACAGGGCACTGATGAAAGGAGTCTCGTTTGCTTTGGTTAAAGGGTTTGTTGGGAAGGGCGTGGGGCTTTCTTCTTCCTCTCTCGTTCTCCCTTTTCACTCCACTTTCCAGCCTTCGCTTCAGGGGTGAGGTTTGACACCGATGGGCCAAGCCCTGCCCATATCCTGGAGAACAGGGGGTCTAACTCCAGGCTGGCCGAGGTGTCAGCACAGAGGTGGCGATGCTGGGTTTGCAGCCCTGGTTTTCCTCGCACACCCGCCTGCTTCAGGCCCCAGGTCCCCGGCCCTCCCAGAAGAGGGACCTGTTGGGGGAAGAAATGGGCTGGAGGAAGACCCTGTGTCCCAACAGGTGGTTGGGTAATTAAGTGAGCTTTATGCACACAACACTGTTTTGCCCGATGTAATTGCAGTTTCCATATAAATAATTCACGGGAAATTATTAGAGTGAGGACATCGCCCGCCTCCTCATAATTTGCTTAACCGAAATAGGCTCTTTCATCATCTGCGTTGATTTGCCTTAAGACCATGCACTCAGCATCCTTCATAGGCCTGCTCCTTGGAAAAACGAGAATGCAGAATTTAATTAAGTTATGCAAATCGGGCGTTCCCTGCCTGGGGAGAGACAGGGTGTTTGCCCACATGGCCAAGGGGTGGTTCAGGGAGGGAGAGGCTGTACCCCAGGTGGTGGCCAGATGTTTGGGGAGGGGCAGGCCATCTCCCCCCAGAGGAGCAGCACCCCCATGGTGGAGTTCTGGAGCTGGACTCCATGGAGCGGGGTCTGCCTCTCAGCTTAACCATCTGAATAACTTTGGGTGAAGTACTTAAACTCACTCCCCATCAGCTTCCTTCTCTGTAAAATGATGGTTGAAAAGGCTCTGGTCTCCTGGGGGGGTGGTGAGGGACAGATGAGAGGCTGTGCAGAGCACTGAATGGGGCCCCGGCCGGACAGCTGCTGGTCCTGCTCCTGTAATTTCCGGACTGTTTCTGGCGGTGCTCAGAGGTGTCTCAGCTTGGGGCTCCCCTGCTCTTGATGGAAACACCCAGCAGAGTGTCCTGTCCTTCTGCCCCAGGGGAGATTACATTTATGATTTTCTCCTTAATTGTTCCTAACTTGTAGAGGGAATTGTTGGAGAAAACATGACCTTTGGAGGCGGGCATATGAAGGTCCAAATCCTAGTTCTGCCGCTTACACCCTGCATGGTCTGGGGCAAGTCACTTTACTTTGCTGGGGCCTTGAGTGCCTCTTGGGCAGTGTGTGTGGTGGCGTTGCCTTTCCTGGTGCTTGTGAGGGTGAGGGGCGGAGCCTGCAGAGCTCTGGACATAGGTCCACTGCGGAGTTTAGCTCACACAGGCTGAAATGCGCCTGCCGGCCAGAGCCAGCATCCCCTCCGTGGGCCCAAAGGCCTGCCCTGGCCGCCACCTCCTCACTCTTCCCCCTCCTTGGGGGAGGTCCCCACTCTTTCTGGGCACTCTTTCTCTCGTGCTTTCTGTTAAAGGATCAAAGGATCCAATAAACTCATCCACTCTGAGGTATAAGTGACTGATGAGCTTAAAAGCTCTGCTCCTCTTCAGGAGACTGTCATTTAAGGGGATAAAATGCTTAATTTGTCTTAAAGCAAGGGTTTGGTCCTCTAACGGGAGTGTTTCCTAAACCAGCAAGGAAGCAGAGAGGTGCTCCCCAAAGCTGGAAGGTGAAGTGTCCTTGAAGGGAAGCGGGATTGGAATCCTCCCTTGTGACTGCTGCTTCTTACAGCCCCCTCTCTTGTTCAACTTCAAGCTTATTCGCAGAGCTGGCTGCTTCATTCATTTAGCAAATACTCCCTGAGCACCAACCCCGTGTGTCAGGTGCTATGGGGAGCCCTGGGTTTATTCAGTGAGCAAAACAGACATAGTTCTTGTTCTGATGGAACTTTAAAGCTAGTGGGAGGGACAATTATTAAGCAAATGGTAACACTTATAAAGTTACATACTCCATAAAAAGGCGAGGAACACGGAGCAGTAGAGACTAGCCGGGGGACTGAACTTAAATGCTGGGTGGGTGGGCAATGGAGGTTTCTGTATAAATGCCAAAGGAGGAGGGGGGATTAACTAGGTGAAGAGTGAGAGGAAGGGCATTGCTGTCAGAAGGAAGAGCAGTGCAGAGGCTTGGGGGTGGGAAATAGACTGGTGCCTTTGGGAGCTGAAGGGAGGTAAGTGGCTGGGGTGATTGATGGGGATATTAAGTGAGCTTGGTAAAATAGCAAGAGTTAAGAGAGGAGATCTTGGGGCAACAGGGAGCCATCTTGAGCAGGGGAATGGGGTCCTGCTAGTTCACAGAAAAGGAGAAAGCCCCTCAAAACCTAGGCTTTGTACCCCCAAAGATGCCCATGCCCCACCTTAGAGGAAGAAAGGAGCAAGCCCTCCCAGCAGGAGGGCCGGGGGAGAGTGAGCGTCAGAGGCCTGTTTGATTCTGGCTCTGCCAGTTGTTTGCCGTGAAAGTGGGTGCTCTGAACCGTGGCATCCTCACCCATGATGGGGCTCTCTGTATCTCCTGGGGGCCCCTCCAGAGGTACGCTTCACCTTATTCTGCCCTGCTCTGGGCTCCTGGAAGCTGGTCTGTATGGATTAAATCAAAGCACCCCCCTACACACTTTCCTGGCTGATGGAAGTCCCAGTACAGATATTGGAGGGCAGGAGGCGGCCGAGGTCCTTACTCTCCCTGCTCTCACCCTCTGGGCCTTGGGTTGTCTGCACCCCACTCTGAAAGGCCACTGCTCCAGTCTCAGACTGGAACTTATGTCATTAACACTCTTGGGTCTTCAGCTTGCTGACTGCGTATCTTGAGACTTCTTAACCTCTATCATTATGTGAGGCAATTTCTGAAAATAAAGAGAAGTGTATATACATACATATATATGTAAGCACAGAGAGAAACCGAGATAGAGAGAACAGGTACAGATATTTTTATAGAAGATGGGGCATATCTGTATCTAGAGACATACGTATGTCACATATGTATATATGTATGTCTGTATACCAGTGATTCTTTTTTCTGACAAACCCTAGTAATAGTGTTCAGTAAATATTTTCTGACTGTTGCATGTGACTTTATCAACTCGCGGGCCCCTCCCCAAGAAACAGACAGTGGAGGGGAGCCAGGATAGTGGACAGGAGGCACAGGGGAGCACTCGGTGCTCTGGAACTGGCTCAAGCCCAGAAGTCCTGTCATCTTTACTCTCAGTCTCCCTCCATCATCCTTAGATTTTGACCAGGGAGTTAGGGTTCGGGGAAGGGTAGAAACAAAACAATAATCTTCCCTTTTGCACCTGTACCTCTTCATGGCTCCTTCTATTTTTACGCTATATTGAAATATATTGGCATACAATAAACTGAACATATTTAAAATGTGCTATCTGATAAGTTTTGACATATGTATATTTAAGATAATGACTATATCCATCAACCCCCAAAGTTTCTTTGTGCCCTTTGTGATCCATCTCTCCTGCACTCTCCTCCCCTAATCCCCAGGCAACCACCAATCTGCTGTCACTATAGATGCATTTGCATTTCCTAGAATCATATAAATGGAAGCATATAGTATGCACTCTTTTTTTGTCTGCCTTCTTTCACTCAGCATAATTATTTTGAGCTCCATCTGTGTTGTAGTATATATCAATAGTTCATTCCTTTTCATTGCTGATAGTATTTCATTATATGAGTACATCACAGTTTGTTTATCTATTCACCAGTTGATGGACATTTGTTATGTTTCCAATTTGGCTGTGACAAATAATGCTGCTGGGAACATTTGTGTAAAAGTCTTGCTATGGACATACACGTACATTTAGATGTTTAAATATTTAAGAAACTGCTGTGGCATTTTCCAAATTAATTGTGCTATTTTATATTCCCCCAGAAGTGTGTGAGAATTACAATTGGCAACACTTGGTATAGTGAGGTTTCTTAATTTTAGTCATTCCAGTAGATACACAGTGGTATCTTTTCATGTGTTTCTTTGCTATCTATAGATCTTATTTTGTGGGTGCCCATTTTCCAATAGGGTTGTTATGTTCTTATTGTTGAATTTTGAGTTGTTTTATATATCATAGGTAAAGTTCTTTCATCAGTATATGACTTAAAAATATTTTCTTTCACTCTGTGACTTGTCTTTTGATTATCTTAACAGTGTCTTTGAAGAACAGTTTTTAACTTTTATGATGTCCAGTTACCAATTTATTCTTTTTTTTTGTTTGTTTTATGTTCTTTTTTTTCATAAATATATACTTTTATTGTTATTTATGTCTTTTACATTTTGTATTCCCCTTGGGTAGCCCACCACCAATTCACCCGTGATCCATTTATCTAAGAAAAATTTGCAGAGCCCAAGCTCAAATATTTTCTCATACTTTTTTTCCTAGAAGTTTCAAATTTTTAGGTTTAACATTTTGGTCTGTATCTCCTTTTGTGTTAATATTTTGTGTGCAAGGAATGGACCAAAATTCCTGTGTTTTTATGGATATATCCAATTGTTCCAAGTGCTATTATGTTATCCTTTCTTTATTGAATTGCCTTTATGGATTTTAAAAATCAGTTATTTTGATGTGTGTGATTCTATTTTCCAACTTCATTCTGTCATTTTTTTATACCAATACCACAACTTTATAATAACTCTTGATTACTACAACTTAACAATAACTCTTGATTACTACAACTTTATAATAACTCTTGAAATCATGTAGTGCCAGTCATTTAATTTTCACTTCTTTTTCAAAGTTGTTTTAGCTATTCCAGGACCTTTGCATTTCCTTATAGATTTTAGATTCAGTTTGCCAATTTCTCCTTAAAAACATACTGGGCTGTTGATTGGGCAATGCATTGACTCTATAAATGAATTTGGGAAGCTTGACAAAAATTCAGTACATCTCTATTTATATAGGTATTTAAAATTTCTCAGTAAATTTTTATGATTTTTGGTGTACTTGATATTCACAACTTTTACAGATTTACCTGTGAATATTAATATTTTGGGGAGATTTTTTATAAATGATATTGTGTTTTCTTAATTTCTGTTTTTAACTGTTCATTTAACATATCTTAAAAATGAATTTTTGCATGTTGACCTAGTATCTATCAATCTTGATAAAATCACTTATGAACTTTTAATAGAATCTATTGTATTTTTTCATGGGCAGTCATATTGTCTGTGAATAATACTTTTTCTTCTTCCTTTCCAGGTTGACTCCTTTTATTTCTTTTTCTTTTCTTACTGTGCTTGCTAGGACCTTCAGAACAATGTTGAACAGAAGTGGGCATCCTTGGGTTATTGTTGGTATCTCTATGTGTGAAGCATTATTCTCTTTGTTATAGATGCCCTTTATCAAGTTGAGGAAATTACCCTCCATTCTCACTTTATTGTGAATTTTTGTCCTATAAGGCTGTCAGGTTTTGTCAAATGCCTTCTCTGCATGTATTGAGAAGGTTATATGGCTTCTCTTTTCCAATTTGCTCCTATAGTAACTGCACTGATAAATTTTGAATAACATATGACAATTTTGAATGTTAAACCAACCTTGCATTCCTGGTTTAAATGGCGCTTAGTTGTGATGAATTTTTTGGTATACTGTTGTGTTCACTAAAAATTTGGTTTGGAATTTCTTCATCTTTGAGATTTGATATTGTTCTATGGATTTCTTTTAATATCTTTGTATGACTTTGATTTCTGATTAGTAATGGCTTTATAAAATCAGTTGGGAAATAGTGCCCCCTCTTCAGCTGTCAGGAATATTTTGTAAAATTGATCATTTTTCTATAAATATTTGGTAGAATGTATCAATGAACTTACCTGGACCAGGAAGTCTTATTTGTCAGAAGATTTTAAACTTCAAATTCAATTTTAAAAATAGATATAAATGTATTCAGGTCAGTAATTTCTTCTTTAATGGAGCTGGAAGTTTACACTTTCAGTGTATTGATTTTATCTTAGTTGGATTTATTGGCATACAGTTGTTTATAATATGTCCTTTTTATTCATTGATTTCTGTGGCAACTCTAGTTGCCATATCTCATTATTTTTATTTGTAATTTGTGTCTTCTCTGTATTTTTACTGATCAGCCTGGCTAAAGCTTCATCAATTTTATTGATAATCTTGAGAACCAACTATTGTTTTTGTTTTATAGTTCATTGGTTTCTGTTCTAATCTTTGTTAGTATCAGAACCCTGCTTATTTTGGGCTTGATCTACTTTTTGCTTATAAGCTTTTGAAGGCGAAAGCTAAGGTCTTTTATTTGATACTTTTCTCTTTCCTTCTCTAATATAGGCATTTAGTGTTCTAAATCTTCCTCTTCCCCTGTCCCATCCCATTGCATTCAGTACTAGTTTGCAATCAAACTAGTTTGATTAGGTTGTGTTTCAGTTTTACTTAGTTCAAAATACTTTCTAATTTCCTTTTTAAATTTCTTCTGTGACTCATGTTATTTTTAAAAGTGTATCATTTTGCTTCCAAATATTTGGGTATTTTTCCAGGGGTATTTCTGGTATTAGTTTCTAATCCAATAAAGTTGAGAAAATGTATTTTATATGATGTAAGCTCTTTACATTTATTGAGACTTGTCTATGGTACAGAATATGCTCTATCTTGTAAGATGTTCTCTGTGCCCTAGAAAAATTTGCATTCTGCTATTGTTGGGTGGAGTATTCTATAGTGTCAATTAGTTTTATATGTTTGAGAGTGCTGTTCAAATCTTCTGTATAGTTAATAATTTTCTGTCTACTGCCCTGTCAATTATTTAAGAATATTTTAGTCTCCTACTGTAGTTGTGGACTTGCCCATTTCTCTTTGTAATTCTATCAGTTTTTGTTTCATATCATTTGAAGTTCTGTTATTAGGTACATAAATGTTTAGGATTATTGTATTCTCTTGCTGAACTAGCATCCTTTTTATTATGGAATAAACCTTTAAACATACCTGGTAGTATTCTCTGAATGGAAATATTCTTTGACATTAATATAGCCTCTCAAGCTTTCTTTTTTATAGATATATTGAGACTAAGTTAAACAGCACATATTCTTCTATATTAAGCACACAATTCAATGATTTTTGTATATTTGCAGATTTGTGTGACCTTCAGCACAACCTAATTTTACATTTTCATTTACATCCCCCACCAAAACAAAACAAAACAAAACAAAACAAAAAAACCCGTCAAATCCCATTCCTTTCTCTTTCCATAGCCTTAGGTAACCATCTTCACTTTTTTCCCATAGCTTTAGGTAACCATTTTCACTTTTTATAGCTCTGCCTGTTCTTTAAAATTATTTTTAATTAAAATGTTTATATAGTGGCAGATTCACAGGCAGTTGTAAGAAATAGTAGAGGAAAAACACATGTATCCTTTAACCAGTTTTCCCCAATGGTAACATCTTGCAAATCATAGTACATTATCTCAACCAAGAGACATACATGGACATATCAAGAACATTTCTGTTACTATATGTTGCTCTTTTATTGCCTTCCCTTTCACCCTGCCTCCCTCTTATCTTTTGGCAACCACTAATCTGATATCCATTTCCGTAATTTTGTAATTTCAAGAGTGCTGTATGACTGGAATCAAACAGTATGTAACCTTTTGGTTGGATTTATTCACCCGTCATAATTCTTCGAGATGCACATGGGTTGTTGCATTGTAGGAGTACAGTTGTTTCTTTTTATCACTGAGTAGTATTCCATGGTGTAGCTATACCACAGTTGTTTGGCCATTCATCCTCTGAAGAACATCTTGAATGTTTTTGCCTTTTATAAATAAGGTTCTATCAACTCTTGTGTTCAGGTTTTTTATGAACATAAATCTTCATTTTTCTGGGTTAAATGCCCAGGAGTACAATTTGCAGGGTTATATGGTAGATGCAAATTTAGTTTTTTAAGAAATTGTCAAGCAGATTTCTACAGTATATCATCTGCTATTCCTAAAAGTACTGTACAAGTGATCCCATTTTGCCATATCCTCACCAGCATTTGGTGCCCTTTTTTATTTTAGCCATTTTGGTGTGCATGTAGTGATATTTCAATATAATTTTAATGTGCATTTTCCTAAAGACTAATGATGGTGAACTTCTTTTATTTGCTTATGTTCCATCTCTGTATCTTCATTGGTGAAATGTCCTTTTGCCTCCTTCTAAATTGGGTTTTTTAAATGTTGAGTTTTGAAGGCTCTTTATATATATACTACATACAGTACATATTTTATTTTTACTGTGTAGCTTGTCTTTTCAACCTTTTAAAAAGATATTTTATGAAGCAAAATTTTAAATTTTAATGAATTCTAATTTATCAATTTTCTCTTTTTCAATCTTGCATTGGTATCAAGTCTAAGAACTCTTTATAGACTTTCTCTTATTTTTTTACTAAATGTTTTATAGTTTTACATTTCACATTTAAGCTTGTGATCCATTTTGAGTTACTTATCATATAAAGTCCAAGATTTAGGTCAAGGGGTTGTTTACTTGTTTCCTGTGGGTGTCAAACTGCTTCAGCACCATTTGTGAAAGTTTATTTTTTCTCCATTGAATTCCTTCTGCACCTTTGTCGTAAATCAATTTAGCATATTTGTGTGGACCTACTTCTGGATTCTCTATTCTGTTCCATTTATCTTTGTGTCTATTCTTCAGTATCAGTTTTGAATATGGTAGCTGTATAAGTCTTGAAATGAAGTAAACTGATTCCTCCTATTTTAGTCTTGTTTTCAAAGTTTAGAGCTATTTTAGTTCCTTTGTCTTTCCATGTGAATTTTAGAATAGTCTTTTCCATATGTATAAAATATTTGACTAGGATTTTGACTGGTCAAACATTTGACTAGAAATTTTATTAAATCTGTATATTAATTTGAGAATTATCATCTCTGTTCATCTTTACTGAATCTTGAAATTCATGATACTGTTTCTCTACATTTATTTAGATCTTTCTGATGATTTTTGCCAATGTTGTATGAATTTCAACAAACAAGCTCTGTGCATGTTTTGTTATAGTTACACCTGAGTGTATTTTTTAAAAAGTGATTATAAATGGTATTGCATTTCAAATTTTGGTTTGCATGTATTCATTGCTGATAAATAAAATATAATGATTTGTATGTGTTTGTCTTGTATACTATAATCTTGATGAACTCAAATGTTCATTTTCAGAATTTTTTTATTTTTTGCAGATTCCTTGGGATTATCTCCATAGGTTATCGTGTCATCTACTAATAGAGACAGTTTTATTTCTTGCTTTCCAATTATATGCATTTTCCTTCCTTTTCTTACCTTATTTCACTGGCCAGAATATCTAGCACAATTTGCATTAGCGTGATGAGAGAAGATATTCTTCCCTTGTATTTAATCTTGTGAGAAATACATTTAATTATATGCCACTTAGAACTTAGCTGTAGGTTTTTTGTAGTTATTCTTTATTTAGTTGAGGAAGTTTCCCCCTATTCTTATTTCTCTAGAGTTTTTATACTTCAGGTACATTGAATTTTTGTCAAATGCTGTTTCTACATTGATTGATATAATTACAAAATTTTTCTTTTGTAGCCTGTTCATATAGTAGATCACATTGATTAAATTCTGAATATTAACCTATTCTTGCATCCCTGGATTATATCCATCTTGACCATGGTGTACAATTCTTTTATTTTGTTGCTGAATTCTGTTTGGCATTTTGCTAAGAATTTTTGTATCAGGGCCTCCCTGGTGGCTCAGCGGTTAAGTGCTGCGCTGTGGAGCTGTTGGCAGCAGCGGCTACACCAGTTCAACACCCAGCCGGGGAGATTCCCACATGGCACGGCAGACCTCTCCTGCCTTACCCGCTGCTTCCCTCAGCAGTGTATTTCTGTTCATCTGCCTCTTCTGCTCCCCACTCTGTCTCTGGTGAACCCTGTCGCCGCCCCACTACTCTGGCCTATACCCCAGCTTGTATGCATAAATAAATAAATCTTTTTTTTAAAAAAAGAATTTTTGTATCAATATTCTTGAGGACTATTAGGCTATAGTTTGCTTTGTCTAGCTTGATATCAGTCTAATACTGGTTTCATAAAATGAATTAATTGGGAGATGTTCTTTTCTCTCCTATTATCTGGAAGTGTTTGTGTGAAATTGATGTTAATTCTTCTTATAGATTTGGTAGAAATACCTAGTGAAATTATCTGGACCAGAAAATGTCATTTTTAGAAGCTTTTAAATTATACATTCAATTCCCCTAATATTTGTGGGACTATTCAAATGACCTATTTCATACTGCAGTGTTGGTAATCATATCCCCTGTTTCATTCCTCATATTTGTAACTTGTGTCTTCTCTCTTTTTCTTTATAAGTCTTTCCAGGGATTTTTTCAGTTACATTGATCTTTTCAAAGATATGTTGTTTTATTATTTTTAAAATTTCATTTATTTCTGCTTTTATATTTCTTCTTTCTGCTCTTTGACTTTAATTGGATCTTTTTTCCTAGTTCCATTAGGTGGAAAAAATAGATTATTAGTATGAGATTTTTTTTCCTTCTCACAAATGTCTATATTTAGTACTATAAATTTCCCTATCAACACTGCTTTAGCTGTGGTTCACAAACTTTGGTATGGTGTGTTTCGTTTTTACTCAGTTCTCTATACTCTTTAAAGACTTCCCTTGAGACTTTGTCTTTAACCCATGAGTTACTTTGACTTGTTTAGTTTTTAAGTGCCTGGAGATTATTTGGTTTTTTCTTTGCTGTTGATTTTCAGTTTGATTCCCGTTGTGGTTAGAGGACACAGTTTGCATGATTTTATTTATTTAAATTTTGTTGAGTATTGTTTTATGCCTCATGAAATGGTCTATTTTAGTATATGTTCCATGCTACTTGAAAAGAATATGTATTCTACTGTTGTTGAGTTGAGTGTTCCATAAAACGTCAATTAGATCCTATGGTTTGATGATGATGTTGAGTTCTCCTATATCTTTGCTGGTTTCACATCTTGTTGTCAATTGCTGGTAGTAGAGTGTTGAAGTTCTCAGCTGTAATTGTGTTGTAGTTCTTTCAGCACTACCAGTTTGGTTTCATGTATTTTTCAGCTCTGTTTTTTGGCTCAGTTTTAGGATGGCTGTCTTCTTAGTAGATTGGCACTTCTATCATTATATACTGTCACTCTTAATCTCTGGTAATTTTCTTTGCTCTGAAGTTACTTTATATTAATACAGCAATTCCTGCTTTCCATAGAATAGCATTTGTATCTATATAATTTTTCATCCTTTTAATTTCCACTAGCCTATATCATTATACCTAAAGTAAATTTCTTATAGAGAGTTGGGTCAGCTTTTTTTTTAAAGTCTTATTTATTTATGTATACAAGAGCTGGGGTGTAGGCCAGAGGTATGGGGGGTGTGAGAGGATTCACCAGAGATGGAGGGGGGAGCATAATGGGCAGATCTACTGAAATACACTGCTGAAGGGAGCAGCGGGTGAGACAGGAGAGGTCTGTTGTGCCATGTGAGTTTAACTCCCTGTCTAGGGATCGAACTCATGCTGCAGTGGTTGCGAATAGCTTTATAATGCTGAGACTTAACCCCTTTTGCCACCAGCAAGGCCCAGTTGGGTCAGTTTTTAAATCTACTCCTTAATTGGTGTATTTATGCCATTTACATGCAAAGTGATTGTTATGTCAGGGCTGACATCTGTTGTTTTATTCTTTGTTTTCTGTTTGGTCTCTTTTTTTTGTTTGTTTCTCTGTTTTCTCTTTCCTGATTTCATTTGGGTACTTGAACTTCTTTTTTTTTTAAGAATTCTATTTTCATTTACTAATAGTGTTTCTGAAGCTGTCTGTTTATATTGGTGTTGTTTTTTTTTTTGTAGTTGCTCTAGGCATTATATTTTGTTGACATAACTTTCCGCAGATTATTGATGTGATCATTTTACCAATTCTCATAAAGTATAAGAACACTCCCTTTACAGTCCTTTACTTCAGCATATTTGTAAAATGAGTTTCTTAAATAATTCTTCTGTGTATATTTACAACCATATCAGACAATGGTATAACTTTTGTTTCAACTATCAAACATAATTTCAAGGGAAGAACACCCTATTGAATACATATGTTTCATATATAATATCTAGAATATTTTGTTGTACTCAACAGGAAGATTAGGGCAAAGTATATCTACTCCATCTTCCCAGGAGTGGAAATGTGTTTTCAACTTTCTTTTGATTAGTGTTGGCATGGTATATCTTTTTGTATGCTTTTGCAAATGTTTAACCTATTTGTGTCTTTATATTTGACATGCTTTCTCTGTTGGAAGTATATGGTTGGATCTTACATTTTTTATCTGGTTCAATAAATAAGGTATTTAAAGTCAATTTAAATTTAAAGTTGTTTAAATTGATTATTGATATAGTTAGATTTAAACTGATCAGACTGCTCTTTGTTTTCTATTTGTCTAATCTTTTTTCTGTCTTCTTTTGGATGAATTGAATGCATTTTAAAATTCCATTTTATCTTACTTGGCTCATTAGTTATAGGTTTATTTTTTATTGATTTCTTTAAGGTTTACATTATCTTTCCCTCATCATGGTTTACTTTATTGTGATATTGTACTATTCGATATATAACATAAAAACTAGCAATGGCACACTTTCATTTTTCCCTTCTAACATTTGTGCTCTTTTTGTTACACGTTTTTACTTACGTTGTAAATCCCATACTTTTAAGATACTGAAACAATAATTACCAACCGATGTTATTTACCTACCTAGTTGTCATTTTTGCTGCTCTTTATTTCCTTGTACATATAGATCTTACAGGTTCTGACCGGTGTCATTTTCCTTCTGCTTATAGGTTATTCTTGAACATTCTTTTATTGTGTTGGTCTTCTAGTGGTGAGTTATTTCATATCTTCTATGTTTAAAAAGTTTTCGTATTGTCCTTTCTTTGGGAAGATATTTTGTGGGGTATAGAATTATAAGTTGAACTTCATTTCTTTTAATTCTTTAATGATGTTGCTTCACAGTCTTCTCACCTGCTTTGTTTCCAATGAGAAATACACGGTCCTCCGTATCTTTACTCCTTTTTATATAACATCCTTTTTTTCCTGGCTGACATTAATATTTTTCCCTTACTGATTTTTAATTGTTTGATTATGTGGTTTGCTGTAGTTTTTTTGCATGTTTCTTGTTCATTGAGCTTGGCTCTGTTGACTTATATTTTTCACCAAATTTGGAAAATTATTGGCCATCATTCAAATTTTTTTTCTGTCTCCCCTCCCTTGGAAATTCCAATTACACGTATGTTATGGTTGTTGGCATTATTCTACCACTTACTGATACTCTATTAATTAAAAAAAAATTCTCTCTTATTTCACTGTATTTCATTTTATCTTTTATGTCTTCAAGTTCACAAATCTGTTTTTATTTTTGCAGCAGTTAATCTGTCATTAATTCTTTCTAGTATATTTTTCATTTACCTATCAGAGACTTCATTTCTAAAATCAGTTGAGATTATTTTTTTAAAGATTTATTTATTTATGCATACAAGAGCTGGGTGTAGGCCAGAGGTACGAGGGGGCAGGGGTAAGAGGATTCACCAGAGACAGAGTGGGGAACAGAACATGCAGAGCTACTGAAATACACTGCTGAGGGGAGCAGCGGGCGAGACAAGAAGTCTGCTGTGCCATGTGGGAAGCTCCCTGGCCAGGGATTGAACTTGTGGTACAGTGGCTGCTGATAGCTTCATAGTGCTGAGACTTAACCCCTTGAGTCACCAGGAAGGCCCAGTTGGGATCTTTTTTGTATCTCCTACATCTTTGTTTAGTTTCTCAACATTTGAAATCTTCATAGTAACTGATTTATGTATTTGTGTGCTAATTCTAACAAGTGTGCCAGATCTGAGTTGATTTTTGCATTTCATTATGAGTTATGTTTTCTTCTTTGCATGCCTGGAATTTTTATCAGATTCCAGACATTATGAATTTTCCATGCTGATATTGGGTATTTTAGCATCTGTTGTTACATCACTATCATTGGAGGGGGTCACTCCTTCTTCTTTAGGATGCCATCAGTGGATGGGATGTTAGGACAGAGCGAACTGGACATTGAGACATCTTTGAGTTACAGCAAGTGAGCTGGTTTGTTCTGTTTCTCAAAGATATCTAGACTTTATTCTCCAGTGTTGGCAAGTGACTTGCTCCTTCCCAGAATTTTTTCACTGTGTCAAGCTCCAATTTTATGGTTGTATTTTTATAACATATTATCTTCTTTTTTGGGTAAGGATGACAAACTTAAACTGCTACACTCCACCTGGTTTGATAACAGGGGCAAGAGCCACATTTTTTCTCTCCTACCAAATGTGTTTTTATGTCTTCCTTTCTCATCTTTTTTGTTCATTTCTAGTGTAGAGTCACCAGTTCTTTCTATGCACTGAGAATTCTGTACTGTATGAGTCAGGCAAAATTTATATCCTCCTGCAATTTATATTCCGATGAGGGAGACTATGGTAATCTGAAGAAAGGCTTTCATAGATGCCCATGTCCTAATTCTCAAGCTATGACTATGCTCCCTTATATGGAACAAGGTACTTTGCAGATCTGATTGAGAATTGTAGTATTATCTGGAAGTGCATGGATGGACCCTACATAAACACAAGAGTCCTTATAAAAGGGAAGCAAGCTGGGCAGAGTTAGAATGGGAGGTATAACAATGGAAGCGGGAGTCGTGGTCAGAGAGGTATTTGAGGATGCTGTCTTGTTTAAAAATGGAGGAAGGGACCCAAGGAAAAGCAGGTGGTCTCTAAAATATAGGAAGGCAAGGAAATTGACTCCTAGAATTTGCAGAAGGGACATGAGTCTGTCAGTACTTAAATTTTATCCCAGTGAAACTGGTTTTCGACTTCTGACCTCTAGGACAGTATAGATAGATAGTAGATAGTGATGTTGTGTTTTTTAAGTCACTGAATTTGTGGTAATTTATTACAGCAGCAAAAGGAAATGACTATGGAGCCAATTAATAAACTACCAATAGTAGTTACTGCTACAGATGAACTCTATAGAATTTGAGTGATTCAGGTATATAGAATAGTAGTTCGGTGATGGTGTGCTGGTCCTAATCTGGATTGGCTGGTCAAGAAAAATCTAAGTAGATGACTTTTCATCTGATCTCTGAAGGGTGAAAAAGAACTAGCCATATTAAGCATCCTTTTCTTTCTTTTTGTCTTTCCCCACTCCCTCCCTTGCTAAAAACACTGGAATAAGAGAGAAACCTGATGGAAGTTTGCTTCTGACCTAGGGATGAACAGAAAAAAAAAAAATGAGGTTAATTTGTGGAAGGAAGTGATGAGATTAGATGTGGGGAAAGACTTTTGCAGAAAATGGCGAGAAAGAGCTTGTTGAGCCTAAAACCTCAGCGTCACTCAGAAGACAGCTCAGAGGGTCGTAGGCACAACTCTGTAGACTTGCCGCGGGGGGAGGGGCTCCTGGTCAGGGAGGTGGCCTGTCCACGTTGCTCAGCCAGCATCAGCAGGACAGGTCATCCAGGGTGCTGATGTCTAAGTCCTGTGCTGACCTCCCATCACACCTGCTGCACCACCACCTGGATTAATTTCAGATTAGTGGGTTGGGTTCCTGGAACCAGTTACTGGGCTGAGGTTCCCAAATGGCCTTGGGCACAACTAGCTTCTTGGACAAGGCAGGGAGGACCAGAGCAAATAGCCCGGGGCTGGTCAAGAGGCCATTGGAAGTTTGGTGGGAGCCTGTGCTCTAACACTGCTGCCTCACTGAAGGGCCAGGATCCCTCCTGCCGACTCCAGGCCACTGAGGCTGAGAGAGCCAGCAAGGATTCAGTCAAAATCGCCCATCACTGCCTGCCTGCAGAGGGTAGAGAGAGGGCCGGACCTGCCTACTGTCCTGTGTTAATGGTCTGTCAGGCGTGAGTGTGCCATTGACAGGGAGAATTGGGTCAGAACTTCCAGTGCTTTCTCTGCCACTGCCAGGGCCAGCAAGGATCAAGTGTGCAGGAAGAGTCCTGAGAATTCAAACTCATTTCCATGAAGTTTGTGGAGATCGACTGAAGCTAAAGTGTGCTGGGTCTGGCAGGCAGGACAGGGACAAGGTGACAAAAGGAACAAAAGGGAGAGAGGGTGTGACCCTTATGAGAGCCGTGAGCGGTCTGTTTGGTGGATCTCAGAGAAGGCCGGCTCGGCGAGTACAGTAATGGAGTCTCCAGTACTGTCAGTCAACTTTAGATACTGGGAACGGTACTAGGGAGGTTCATAAACATGCCCCTATTTAATGCCTGTAAAATTCTTGCCAGATGTACTTATCACCCCAGTCCTACACAGAATGCTACTGCAGGCACAACTGCCAGAGTAATACAGTGACTTGCTCTGGATGGTGAGAGGCAGGTCCGGTGCCCTGGGGTCATCACCACCTCTGCCGCAGAAAGGAAGGAATGAACAGGAGACAAATGCCATGCAAGCCAGCGCAGGCCAACGGGGAGGGAGGGCTCGAGCAAGGGGAGAAGCCCTGGACAGGGGTTGTCAGGGAAGAGTGAGGACTCGGCCCCTGAGCATGCCAGATTGATATTCCAGTTGGCAAGAGAAGATACGCGTGAAAAATGATGGAATAATTTAAACCAATAAGCATGTGAGGACACGTGAATAGAGCCCCACAGAAATTCTAGTGGGAGATGGAGAAAGAGCCAACTTCAAGGGGGTGACACGCACGGTTAAAGGGAAGGAACCTGCCTGTCTGGGATGTAGTGGGGGGCAGGGTTGTCTGTGGGGAGAGGAGTTGGCGACATGCTCCAGCCCCAGTACAGGGTTGGCAGGGCAGCACATCTGGAATGGGATCTGTTAAGCAAAACCAGGCTCTAGCTTGGGGTGGATGCATGTGTGTGCCATGCTGGCCGCCGTGTGTCTGAGAAGGGATTGGGTACCAGGAGA
Organism: Scalopus aquaticus; assembly: GCA_004024925.1. Classification (NCBI taxonomy): domain Eukaryota; kingdom Metazoa; phylum Chordata; class Mammalia; order Eulipotyphla; family Talpidae; genus Scalopus; species Scalopus aquaticus. Next base: position 116,660 of record PVIJ01003031.1, on the reverse strand, counting down.
AGGGGCCACCACTAGGCCAGGGGGAGCCTGCAGGAGTCAGAGGGGAGCAAATTGGTGGAGACCTTCTAAGGGAGCTTGTCCCCTCCCTGAAGCTACAGAGGCCTCAAGGACTTGGGGGCCCCTCCTCTCTGGGAGTCAACTTCCTGATGCCTTGTATTGTTCCCCAAGGATCTTTTATGGCTCCTGACTCCCAGAGAGCATGGTCCTCATTCCTTAAGCTGCCACTTGCTGCTGCCAGGCTCTGGCTCTGCCCAGCCCACCTGTGGAACCTGGCCTCTGCTCTCACCCAGGGCATCCTCTGCTGTAGGTGCCCAGTTCTTACCTGCTCCCAGGACATGCAGAGGCCTTGGCTGGGGACCCACTGCTTGGCTCACCCTTTGCCTCCTACCCTCACCTCATGGCCTTTCTCCCTCCTTTTGTCTTTCCAAGTCCAACTTCTTTCCAAACCCAACTCCTTTTAGACTTTAACACTGAGCTCCAAGCCCTCCCTCCAGGCAGCCTGCCCCAGCTTCCCTAGCACAGAGCCGCCTCTGCCTCCCTGACTTCCGGTAGAAATTTCTGTCCCTGCATTTCCTTCCACACTTAGCACATCGTCTTTGGGTTGTTGGGGGAAAAGGTTACTGGACTCGCAAGATCTGGCTTCAAAGCCCTTGTGACTTGTACCATGTTAAGCCTTTGTGTGCTGTGCTTTTGGTCTTTTGTGAAATAAACGTAGAGGGTTACTGTATCTCATTCCGTCATGAGGATTAAAACAACTTGGTGTGTGGGATACAGCAAATAAGCAATTGGTGTCTAATACACGGTCGTAAAATGAATGCATGATTTCTCCATCCATGAACATCTCCCCAGCATGGGGCTTGGTACTGTGAGGGGTAGACCACTGCTTGCTGCAGCCGTGAGGCCCTGAGTGCCATCGTGGGTCCGAATGCGGTGGCGGGGAGGGCGGTCACTAGCTCAGCATCTAGGGGCATAGCGGCCTTTGCTCTCCAGACCGTAGTTCCTGCTTGTCCTGCTTCTGGGGTGGGGCAGGCACGGGTTCCAGGCTCACCTTAGGCTTCTGAAAAGCTGTGGTTCACTGCTGCTGGTTGTGGCTGAGCGCCTCTGTGCTCCCGATGCCTTGAATCTGTCTGCTGTCTTTCTGAGATTCTCAAACAGGCCTCAAATCCAGCCCTGTGGGATTCATTCCCCTCTTACGTTGGTCACAGGGAGTCATACTTTCCTAATGAGCTGCTAAGGAGCTGTCAATTACGGATGCAAATGAGGAGGCCGGAAACTATTACTGGCCCAGAAATGAAATGAAGTAGCACTTTCCCTTCAGCCTCCTGGGCTGGCCCCGGAGGAGGACAGGGAGGCTGGCCTGCTGAGGTCCCACTGCTAACAGCACATCGAGGCTTCCTTTTTCCCGCGCAACCCCTCTTCAGAATCAGGTCAGAGCTGCAGGAATTGTCCACGCATATTCTCTACACTTTTCTGAATAGATGAGTTAATTCATACATAAACATAATAAATACAGATCAACAGCTACCAATATATGTGGTAGGTACACTTTCTTCTTCCCAAAAGTTTCTGTTATTAGTCTTCCCTTTTTTCACATGGTCATATATGTGTCTTCCACACACACAAAAAAATCTCGGGCAGTATTTGCTCAATAAACTTTCACTTCTTTTAATTTAAAAGGAAAAGTATGTATGAACCCACTGGCTGGTCAAGTGGGGTGGAGGCAGCTTGTCTTCCTGACCTTCAACTCCTTTCACACTCCCTCTCCAGGGAAGCCCCCTTTGACGCTTCCCAGAGACTACCTTTTCTAAAATACAGAAGATGCTTTAATAAAATATCGAGCCAAGGTACCATGTGAAGTAAAGATGAGTGTGGGTTTTGATGTCAGACTAGTTGGGTTCAAATTCTGTTTCCCCTTCTGTTTAGTAAAGTCACACCTGACGTGTGTTTGTGACGTGCAGAGACCCCTCGTGCCCTTGAATAGGGACTTACAAGGACGAAGGGGCACCATGTATGCACGGGTTCAGTGCCCAGTGCAGGCAATGTCACAATGATCCAGCCCCCCACACAGAGCAAAGGTGCAGTCTGAGTCACCCCTCACAGAGATACAGTGGAAGGGGAGGGTTGCCCGTGGTCCCCACTGTGCAGAGACGAAACTGAGGCTCAGAGGGCTTAGCTCCAGGTGCTCAACAGAGGTGGGACTCAAGCCTTCTTTGCAAGCATCTAGAATCCTTGGTCTTTCCATTAAGGAACTTACTGCCAAACCCTACTGGGTTGTCTCTTCCAAGGGAAAGACATTGGCATTTTAGCGGTGGCTAGAAGTCCTGTATTAATGTACGGAACTATAAATACCTAATTTAGATATTCATACACCTGTGGGGTGAAGAAAGCAGTCCAAGATAATGAGCTGGGGACAAGGGAAGGGTTGTGTTTTGAAAGGGTAGCAGCAGGAAGGGAAAGAGAAAAATTTCGCTACTTCTGAAATCATGACATAGACTTACGAGTTTAGAACTCTTCTTGTTCTAACCTGATTTGGAAGGGTGAAATCTCAACCAGGAAAAGATGGTGCTGAGGAGTTGAGTCTTGAAGTCTGCAGGGTTCTAGGTAAAGGGCTGTTGCACTTGACAATTTGCAATTTGGAGAAACTTTGGCTGGTCTGCAGGTCTAAGAGAGAAAGGAGTTCAAGAGGTGTCTTTGAAGCTGAAATAGGCATCTACTGTGATTGAAGAATCTGAAAGAAGGTTGAGGGATACTTCAGTCAGAACCTTTAGCTGTCTATCGCCCTGGCCAAATGCAAGAGGAAACAGGTTTAAATAACTGCAAAGGGGAATCTTGTTAGGACACGGAAAAGTCTTGGGCTAGCACTGGCTTCAGGTAAAGCTGGATCCAGGGGCTCAGATGAGGGCCTCAGTTTTCAGTTCATCTCCACCTCAGTCCTACCCTCCATACCTCAATTCTCTTACCCCCAGGATGACTCACAGCAGGGCCAGGACGGCACCATCCTTGTGGTTAGCAGTCCTGTGACAAAAGACAACAGCCCAGAGGAGCTCAGTCAAGTTTGGTCAGGAAGCCAGAAGCACCTTAGGTATATGGGAAAAGAATGGATTCAGTACTGGTAGTGCGGAATTGGAAGGACTGAGGAACAAAGGCCAGGGAGGCAGCTGCTAAGCTGCAGGGCGTGTAGAATGCAGACGTCTCAAGGCAGCTGCCCTCCGATTCTCTGAGTACTAGTAGACTCCGGTAGCCATGGCACCCAAATGAGTGATTCATAAGGGATGCCTGGAAGCCTGGGGAACTTGGTACAGGGGGAGACAATATCAGCTGCTGCTTCTCCTCTGCCTTCCACGTTTTGTCCGCGTGCCTTTCTTTGGTGGGCTCCCACAGAAGCCAAGAGGAAGAGTGAGCTTCCTGACTTTGGTGCTATGTGCCAGGAAAGAGCGGAGAAGGGTGGGGACATTACGGAATACCGACCTGTAGCCCCCTCTCAGTAATTCTCTTGCAGAGCGTGGACTGTGTTGTGTTGGCTCCGGTTGGAATCGCCGATCATCCCAGGCAAAGCACCACATCTGTGTCCTCGTGTTCTAAAGGGTGACGGAAGCTGGGCTTGAGTCCATTCCACCCAAAACACTTAGATTGAGCCTGGGGAGGTTGTCTCTTGAATGAGAATTTGTTACTGAAAGAGGAGGAACTGATAGTCAGGGGCCAGAAAAATATTCACTGTGATTTCTTTCTTGGACAGACAATTCAGAAATGGAGCCATTGGCTCCACTTGGAGCCAAGTGACTACTGGTTTAAATACCTGTGTGATTTCAGCAAATGTCTTAAATACCTTCACCTTCCATTTTCCTCTGAGTAACAAGCTACTGTTATCCAGTTAACAGGGTTGGTAGAAGATTCATGAGTAAGAAATACTTGCACTGCGACCGGCATAGCCTATGTGCACACAAATTTAGCATGTTTTATTTCTCTCTTTCCCTCTCATTTATTTATTTGAGTCTACCTAATCTGTCTATAGCACTGTGATAGTTGCTGGGAATCAAAGATGAATCTGACAGTTTCTGATCTTCATGAGTTCAGAATCCAGAGGCTCGGAGAGTCAAACAAATATTTAAGAAGTGTGGTCTATTTCATTATAAACAAGGTATCACTTTCCTGATGTATAAATGAAATGGCATGCATATTAAATGACATTTCCTTATAGACTTAGTACTACTGTTGCATGCGATTATTCTGGCAAAACTAGGGATTTCAGTGGCCATTATTCTCTATCTGCCAGCAGCGTTCCACCCCCTCCCTGTCCCCTCTGGGGACCAGAGCAGCTTGCAGGCAGCCAGCGAGATGGCTCAGCTCACTGCTGCCCCTTCCTCTCCCTCCTCCACGCCACTCTGTTGGTGCTCTATCTCACAAATAATAATACATTTATTATTAACATATTAATTAAGTAATAATAAAAACAAGCCACCGGAAGGTCTGAGGGTTCCTGCAGATCAAATAACCACTCCAGAATAACTCCCTGCCCCCCTTCTCTGTTTAGTTCTCTTTACCCTGATTTGGGCAGTGCCTAGCTCCAGGAGCAGGTTGCGTATGAGGTCAGGGAGGTTTCTGGACTTGGTGTGTGTCTGCAAGAGACTTTCCAAGGCCTGTAAGAAGCATATTCCAGCTTTCTAGATAGCTCGGCTCAATAGGGGTTAAGCTTCCGAGGAAAAGGTTACAGGAGGCCTTGGCTGGCCCATCTCTTCACTTAACAATGGCAACGATTCTTCTGTGCAGTAACCTTTGATCTAATTGCACACATGGCATCATTCAGCTGGGCTCACAATTCTCTGCAGTGTAGGGAAATGACAAGAGACCAAGGGTCGTGAAAGTTCAGCGCTTGGCTGTGTGGCTTTTTGCCTCAAATGCCACCCGGGCTCCTGCAGCAGGAACATACAGCCGTGGCTCCAAAGTCTAAGGCCCCTATGGCAGGAGCGCCAGGGGGTCAGAGTTGGAGGGGAGAAGAAGGGGAGAGAGCAGGAGGATCCCCGAGGATGTGGTCCCAATGCCCAGCCACAGAGGTGATATTGAGAAGGGCATCCAGACCCACAGGCGCATTCAGGTGTTGGGGTACTGGGTGCTTTCACCGAGGGGTTGTCTGTGGGCCGGGCAGAGGGATAAAGAGCCGGGGCAGATTCCCATGAGAGGAAGCAATAGAGAGTGGGATAGAAAGTGCCTGGCTGTCTCCTGAGTCTAAAGATGGCAAGGCAGGGAGATGGCGGGGTCCCCACTAAATGGTGCTGAGCAAGAGAGGCCTCCAGGGAGAACCGAGGAGCAGGTCCTAGCCTTGGCCTGTGCCCCAGCATGGCCTGGCCCGCCTTCCCTCAGGCTCTGCACTGCTGTGCACCCTTGTCTTCCAGCGGCCGCACCCCCACTGCTGTCCCATCACCTGTGCAGAACAAAGCCGCACCACGTCGCCTTCCTCCTTGTCCTTCAATGGATCTCAAAGGCCTGCAGAATGAGCTCAAACTCTGTGTTTTTTAAAGATTTATTTATTTGTGCATACAAGCTGGAGTGTAGGCCAGAGGTGTGGGGTGGTGAGAGGGTTCACCAGAGACAGAGTGGGGAGCGGAACAGGCAGAGAGACGGAAATACGCTGCTGAGGGGAGCAGTGGGCGAGGCAGGAGAGGTCTGCTGCGCCATGTGGGAATCTCCCTGGCCAGTTATTGAACTCGTGCTGCAGTGGCTCTGGACAGCTTCACAGTGCTTCGCTTAACCCGTTGCACCACCAGGGAGGCCCTCAAACTCTGGTTTTAAACTGGTTTTTAAACCGGTCTAGGAATTGGGCTCAGTCTCCTTGTCAGGCGTCAGCTCCTGGAGCAGCCCTGGGCCCACTGCGCATTGCCGTTCCCCAGGTGGGCGGGGCACTGTTCTGCCCATGGCCTGGCTCTCTGGTCTTCTCCGTGCCTGATTGTGTGCGCTCCTTTGCCCGGTGACGCTTTACCTGTGTTCCACACACCTGGGAAGGCATCCCCGCTCTCAGGTGAGAATTTCCGGCTGCTTGTTCATGTTGAGTTTGACCCTGACTGGAGACACACCCACTCCTGTGAATTTGTAAGCCCCATGTGGAAACCATTTGGTCCTGTCCACGGCATCGAGCTCAGGACCAGGCTCATAGCAGGTGGCCAGTGGATGGTGAATGAATGAGCGGCCCTTCTGGCGGTGAGTGGTGACAAGCCACGGATGGCACTGGGCTTGGGGCCCAAGGTGGTAGAGGAGCAGTGAGGAGTCGCTGACTGTCATCTCTTACCGTCCTCCCTCATCTGCCAGGCCGAGCTCAGCAGCTGCCACCAAGGGGTACAGAGCTTGAGGCCTGGGCCTGTTCCAGATGGGTCCGGCTATTCTTGGGAACTTCTTGTGTAATAAAGAGAGTCCCCTGGCTGTCCGCTGACCTTGCCCAGGCCTCCTGAAGGCTGAGTTATCGCCCTGTGCATAGTTCAAGAGCTGCTTTCCGGGAGGAAGGGGAACAAGCACTCAGGAGGGGTGGCAGCAATAGTGTCTGCTTACTGAGCATGTGCGGTGTGCCGACGCCCGGCTAAGCACTCTGGACGCACCCGCCCACTGACTCTTGACAGCTCCTTGGTGACTGAGGGGTGATGGAGCCCCAGGTTCAGAAGAGTTAAGTCTCTCGCCTGAGGCCACACAACTAGAAACTGATGGGTCAAGAATCTGGATCCAGAGCTGACTGCAGAAGTCCACATTCTCGTCAGTTCTATTCTTCATGGTCGCGGGTGTGGGGGGCAGGACTGTGCACCTGAGCTCTGCCTGCTCCCCGGGAGGAGTCCCCAGAGGCTCGTCCTGTGGCTCTGGATAGGCAGTTGGTTTGCTGCTTTCAGCCCTTGTGAATCTGGCGTGTGTGTGTGTGTGTGTGTGTGTGTGTGTGTGAGAGAGAGAGAGAGAGAGAGAGAGAGAGAGAGAGAGCGCAAGAGAGGGAGTGAGGAGGTGGGGGAATCTCTTCTACTGATCATGCCTGTGTTCTGTTGTGGGCAGCCTGTGCGACAGAAACATGGCCTGGCCAGTGAGGGGTGTCTCTAAGGCACCACCAGCTACAGGGGCTGGAGTGTCTCCAGCTGGAGATAAAGTCAGGGGAGATGGATTAGGCCTGTCAGGATCTCGAGCAGCAGAGAAAGGAGGCTGGCAGCGAGCGTCTTAGCTCAGGCCCCCATCCTGTCCAGTTCATGGGCAGTGGGCGGGCAGGGTAGGGGGTTCGGCCTGTCCCATGCGGGGGGCTGCCCTTCCTGAATGTGAATGCCTGCCTGACCTGTGTGCCTCTGTTTGCTTCTTTCTAAGAAAATGCTAATGTGCTACAAAGCTCATTCTAATCACCGCATCTAATTACAAAAAAAAAGAGTAAATCACCAAACAAAATTAGTTTTCAGAGTCTTAATTATCACCAGAAAGAGTAATTAATAAGTGAAACAGGAAATGACCCAGCCGAGTGGGCCTGTAGCCCTCAAAAATGTGCTTGCCTCCTCAGCACCCACGTGGGGGGGCACAGGGGTGAGGGGGAGGCTTCGGTGCCCAAACTCCCAGAGCCCTGGTGGGCATTACCAGTTTCCTAAGGCTCCTCCTGCTCTCAGTAGTTCACTTGCCTTTCAAACTTGGTTTGCAGAGTTTCTAGGTCATTCCTTCCAGACCCCTTCCTTTCGTAGGCCTTGAGGCTGGAGTAAGACGGTAGAATTAGAAAAGAAATAGACAGACGGTCCTCCCCTTTTTCCTCCCCCAGTGGAACAGGCTCTGAGCCAGAAACTCCCAAACCAATCGATGGTAGCAAGCTCAAGTTCAATGGTATTGGCTGACTGGTGAGACCTTCCTAGCTTTTCTTGTCTTTCCTCCTCAACTTTATTTATTTATTTATTCATTTTAATAGTAGCATCATCTAAATAAAACACCATTACAAAAATGTCGTGGAAAGTTCAAAACTATTCATTATCCATTTCATACAGATTAAAATTGCCATCAAGGCTGTTTGGATTTGACTTGCGTTCCTTTCCTTCTAATGAGCCGGATAGAGAAGGCAAAAGATGCTAATTCATCCTTACATCTCTATCATATCTCGGCTTTTACTATATAAAGCATCAAGGTCGCATTCTGGGGAAATGTCTTTTTACCAAAGGTGCTATAATAATAATGAAGAAGCAATTTGTTTCAGCAAACTGCCTGCAGTAATGAGGCTTAATTATAACCATGTTATTAATACCGCTGCTTAAGGTAATTCACTTCTGAGCGGGGTGCAGAACAGTAAACTATAATTTAAACAAGAATCGAGACCTAATTTAAATCATCGGATCTACTGCGGAAAAAGGCAAACAGAACGACCGTAATCTGCACGTGATTTAGCGCTTCCCTTCGGTGCCGTTTCCGGGAGCCCTGGGTGACTGTCTGCAAGGGCAGGGCGCCTGGCTCTGGTCTCCATTCTGCTGCTTCCCTCCCGCATAGGTGACGCAGCTGTGCAAACTGCACCCAGGTCCCTGCTGCCCTAGACCCCTTCCCAGGAGGCAGGGAGGCTGAGAGCTCAGGAAAGGGTCCATGTTACCCCTGAGACGGCACCCATGTGCCCTTTCACCCCCCCTCCTTACTTCTCTCTCTGCTTATTTGTTATGAAAATATGGAGTCTGTGCTGGAAGGGAATCTGTCCTTCTGTTACCAACTTCTACAGAAGACACGCAGGGCTCAGAAGAGGGAAAAATGGTCCGTGTGGCCTTTCCCAGTAGCACATATTGTCTGCCAGGTATGGCCAAGATCTTTTGCCTCCCGGCCCATTGCTCTTGCAGGAGTATCAGTGGCATCTGCCTGGTCTCAGCGTCTCCGCCCATGTCTAAATGACACCTGAGACATCCTGTGATTCCCAGAACTGGTAGCTCATCGGAATCTGCTGAGATGCTAGTTAGGAAATGCAAGTTCATGAGTTCTGCCCCTCCTCCCAACCCCCCCCCCCATTTTGATGTTGCTAGTGTGGCTCTGGGCCAGGTGATCTATGTGTTTGTCAAGAACTGTTTTTTCCGATGGTGTAAGGGGCCAAGTGTGTAGTTCATCTATCTGTTCTGCAGCACCAGTGTATTTAAAATACCCCAAAATGGGGTGTGTTTGTGTTTTCTCCATTACCTCTTCTGAGTTACATTTATTCATTCATCTATTCAACCTTTGTAGGGCACCAGTTATGTGTAAACCACAGCTTATGCACCTCAGCTCTCCCTAGTCAACTATGCTTTAATCCCTGCTGCTGTGTTGTCAATGAATTTTCTTCCTTTTAATACAGGTCTATATTCCATGTTACTTTAAATGGAAAGGAACAGGAAATTGAGACTAGACTTAAATGTGTGGTAAATATTATAAAAGACCATGTCTAACTCCAGGTTTTGTATCAGTGCTCTGTGGACACTAGGTATTGGCAAGGTAAAGAGCTGTCCTTCCTGGGTCTTCACCAATGCAAGCTAGCTGGGTAAGGCTTAAGAATTCCTGGCAGTCAACGCCAAGTTAATGAGGCAGTTATGAATGTTTCTTTGCTGGGAATTTACAAGAGCAGGAGCTATTTCTGGAGGCAGAACAAATGGACATTTCCAGCCCCAGCTCCATGATAAATCATGGTGGCCTCCGCACCCAGTGGGTGGGCATGGACTGATACCCAATCCCAGCCTATCCACTCTCCAGCCCGACATCAGACCAACCAGTGTCTGCCATTGTCCTCACTGGATGCAGGGTTTGGGAACTGAGTGGTGGGGATGGAATCCGGGGGCCTAAAAGCCAGAGCTTACCAAGGGGGATTCACCTGGAGACCAGCTGATGCCTTCTGTGACGAGGTCTGCTGTGGAGTGTGGGGCCCCTTATATCCCCTGCCTCCCCGCCTCCAAGCAGTGCCCAGAGGCAGGTCCAAAGCAATGCTAAAAGTGAAACCCATTGGGTTCAAATCCAGAAATCTCTTTGGATGAAATGCTCCCTCCCCTCTGTTTACCCTTCCCGCCAGCTACCTTTCTTCTAAATTCTGGAGAACTTTTTCTAAGCAGGTTTACATTTTGTGAAATGTAAACGGGAAAGTGGGATTTCACCTGGCTCAAAACACAATAGAAATTCTCCTTTATTTAAGGAAGATAAAGGCCTTGCTTTGTCATGGTCAGCCAGCCTGCTCAGTCCTACCTCAGTTTCCCTATAGTATCAACCACACTCATTCTCTGTCTCCACTCTCAAAGGAGACACCATTTCCAGCCTCGACTCCATGATAAATTGTGGGGTTTATCATTATTTTATCATGGGAATTTACCATGGGATTATCATCCCCCTGCCTCCTCTGTTTTCTGTTCCCTTCTTACCTTTGTTCTTTTCCAAGAGAACTCTCCCTCCTGGGTTTCCTTCCTGATACAGGAGCTCTGCAAAGCTCAGTGGCACCAAGTGATGTCTGCAGCTGATGGTGATGGTTGGGTGCTGGCTGCATCACAGTAACAAGGCTCAAGCTGCTCACAGCCCAAGCGGTGCTGGGAAGGGCGCTCCCGTCCTTTTTGTCTCGTGGCTGTCTCTGTCTCTGTCTCTCTGTCACCCTCTGTCTCTTTTACACACAAACACACAACACCCCATGCATTTATATGCATGCACATTTGCATGCACAGATGCTAGTGTACACGTGCAAATTCACACACACAGTATAAACACAGGCCACCATGCCCGGCGTGTGTGTAAAGCATCTATACGTGGAGGTATGGATGCAGACGTAGCTTCCTGCGGCAGTGGCTCTCCCTTTCCCCTTAATTAACCCTTCCTCCCTTTCTAAAGTGGTAGATTCACCCCACCAGTTATGGGGGCAGATGTCTGGGGAAATAGGCCATTTCAATCCTGGAGACACTGTGAACCCATCCAGATAAAAATGCCTGGAGACCAGCTGAGAGCAGAAGAGGTTGGGGAGGAGTGGGGAGGAGCCGAGTCTGGAGCATTTCCCTGAGGGGGCCCAGAAAACCCCTCCAGCAGTGTCCCATTTCTCCGCAGCCTCCTGCAGGCTGTTTCATCTCATATTGTGTGAGCTCTGGGGGGGGTGTACAATTTGAGGAACGATAACTATAAAGTCATTTGCAGCGCCCTGCTGTGGCCCAGCATCTAGCTGACCTGGCAACACGCTGCCCCAGCTCTGGAGCTGACCCTCACTGTAGCCTGTGCTCACCCCCTCCCCACTGGTGCCCCCGCCCCCAGCCTTCCATCTCAGGAGCCCAGACTCAGGTCCTCAGAGCAGACCATCCAGTCGTGGTTTTGAGGCTGCAGAGGAAGACCAGGGTGGGCTCCTCCTGTGCAAGGTCTAAGTGGCAGGTGATGACCCAGAGATGTTTAAGAGTGAGGGGCAGGCCCCCCTGAAGTGGAGGTGGGAAGCTACTGAGAGACCCACCCCCCTCTCTTAGTGTGGCATGTAACTTGAGTCTGGAGCATAAATATCCTACGAAAACCTGTTATTGCCACGAGCCTCAGGGCTACATTTAAAAACCTGGATATTGGAATCCTTTTTTCAAAGTAAAGCTGAATGGGTGTCTCCTTTCCAGGTCAATGGGCCTATCACCCCGTGTTAAGGGAGGCCCAGAGTTCCTGGGGGCCTCTGCTCCTTGAAAGGAGCCCTCCGTCACTATTCTGATAATCACAATCTCTTTCATCTTACCCTTTTCAAAGCACTTTTACATCCATTAGCCCATTAATTGATTTATTCATTGTACACATTTATTGAACACACAAGGCTCTTCAAATCTCTTTAGAACAAGGCAGGATCTAGATAAATAAATGTACACATATCGAGTATCCATAAAGTTCAGGCTGTTCTGATGGGTTCCAGGGAGGGGCAGCCTTCTCAGAGGGCCTCCCTCCATGCTCCATAGTCATATGGCAGATCCTGACGTGAATGTGGCAGATGGGTAAACTGAGGCCCCGTGGGAATAACTGACTTGCCTGCGGTTGGTTAGAGACAGATACACAATTCGCTTCCAGATCCAAGTCGGATGCATCCTCTTTTCTGAAATGCTGCTTCCCAGAAAGTTCTTCCTGTGGTCAGATTGCCCCTCTCCTCTTCCTCTTCTTGGACTCTCTGGAATAAGCTGTCTCAAAGGAGAAATAGTCACATTGTAATTCTTTCTGGGCTCACATATTGCTTCAGGGACGAGAAGGGGAAAAAAAATGTCTTTTCTATTTCCATAAGAAGGTCAGCGAGACGGAGCTGTTGTTTGCATTTCCTATGCAGTCTCTCCAAGGACTTCCATTTTCTCCAGCAGGGCCCTGGGGTGGGCCGGGCGGGCCTGCTGGGTGCAGTTTGCGCTATACACAGCGGCCGGGACGCCGTCTTCTTCCACCCCAGGCTTCCCTCGCAGGCCGTGAATATAAAGAGGCCCCTCTCGGCGCCCCCAGCCAGGAACCCGAGGCTGAAGGAGGTGAAAGGCCTTGCCAGAGGTCACATAGCTGGTGGCAGAAGGTTGACATGGGTGCCCTCTCATAAGCTTTTACTTGAACTTGTGCCTCTGCTTGTCTCTGTTCTGAGGAAAGACGCGTGTGTGTGTTGTGTGTTTGGGGGATGTGTGAGGCAGGTTCAAGGTTGAAGGGGGAAGCAGTGTAGCTATTTTCTCTCTGTCCATGTCAACTTGTCAAAAATTCGGAGACTCTTCCAGCCCCAGGCCCCTCTCAAGTAAGGTCACAGTGTCAGCCCATGAGCAGCTGGAACAGCCACAGGAATGATAATGGAGCTGCCCAGGCAATGTGGGGGGCCCTGGCCTCAGCCGGCCTGTGCCAGGGTGGAGCCTGCCCTCAGGAGAGCCACTGCAGGGCAGAGCAGCCTGGCTCTTGTCCCTCGGGAGCAGGGGACACGTTCTTGGTTGCAAACAGGCAGGACTGGCCCAAGGCGGAATAGACGGAAAGGGGACTTTTGGGGGTGGGCATCAGGGGCTCACTAAATCTTTGGAACGTCAGGCCCTGGGGGGTTCTGCAGAAGGAGAGGCGGGGAGGACGGCAGCTGCATTCTGGCCTGTTTCTGCCCAGCGCTCGCCTTGTTGCTTGCTGGGCGACCATGGCCTGTGCATCTCGCCTGCAGCCACCGCCGCTAGACGCTTGTCCCTAGGCCCCCTCCCCATGTCCCGGGGTTCCACTGTCTGCCTGAGCCACCCGGGAGCCAGAGGCAGGTGGAAGCAGGTGTGGGAGCAGTGGGTCTGTGTCAGTTTTCTTTGCAGTAGGAGATGGTCCAGGCAAGAGGGAGACATTTGCCCTTCAGAGAGATGCTGAGCATCTGGCCTTCCTTTCGCGAGGACTTAAGTGGCGTAGAGTACGAGGCTTAGTAACTCTTTTTAAATAACATAAAGGATTTTTTTCCTTTCAGGCGATGATGGACAGATGGCAAATAGAGAATGAAATGGGCTTAAATCCCTGCAGGAGAGTGGGGACTGGGTGTGTGAAGAGCTGCCTGGCGGTGAGGGGCTGCAGGGCCCGGGGTAGGTGACTGGGGGTGGAGCGTCCTCGCATGGGGAGTAAAGGAGGTCTCCCAGGCCTGTCCCTTCCTTCTTCCCCACAGCCCTGCCTTTTCGAGGTGTGTTTGGTCTCTCAAGGGATCCAGGGCAGCAGCCTTTCCTGGAAATACAGGGAGGGACATATGGTGGAGGGGGGCAGTTACTGAGGATGGATTCATTATTCCTACGTAAAGAGAGAAGACCCCATTGGGGTTTTCTTTTCACCTTTAGCCCCAAGAAGATGAGATGGAAAAAGCTCCCACTCTACAAAGTTTTCTAAGTCAGAATACACCCTGCCACTCAGCCTGGGGATCACACAGTCACCCCAGAGTGCTTGCAGCCATCTAGGAAAGAGGTGTGCCCGTGGTGCCATCTTTGTCCAGTGTCCTGTCCCTTTAAAGCCCTTGCCCACCTGATGCCACAGCCCACAAGAAAAGGGGCCAGCCCAGCAGCTCTCGAAGGAGCCCAAGCAATAAGTGATGAGCGTCTCCCCTGAACTCATCTCCCCATGCCCGGTGTTTAAAGTGAATTGAAATGGATATCTGATAAATGAATAAACCTGTAAATGGAATCAAAAACCTTATGAACCTGAAGGAGAAATAGGAGTCCCAGGTCTGTTAAGTCTAAATTGAATAAATCTGATCAACTCCCTGACAATTTCTGCCAACGCTCTTGAAGAAGAAGGAGAAGAGGGGTGAGCCCATATTGGGCAGAGGAGGGAGAAGAGGCCATGGGGGAGGGCGAGGCAGGACTCGGTTCAGTCATTAAAGGGGCCCCGTGCGCCAGAGAAGGCCTGGCCTCGCACAGTTGGACTGAGCAGACAGAGCCCCCCAAGACTGGAGGCTCCTGAGCGTCTGCCCCAGAGGACACCTCTGGAGAACAGTTAGGGGTTTGTGCAACATGGGGCCGAAGTCCCACGTGAGCCTCTCTGGAGGTGCTGAGGGGCAGCGGGCGGGTGATTCGGCTCCTGGGCTGAGGTGAGCTGGCTGCGGGGTGAAGGTCCTGGGTACTGGAGATCTGGCCATTCAGCAGGTGCTGCAGGAAGGAGACCCACATTCATGGTGAGCTCTGAGCCCCGATGCGCCGGAGAACTCCCTTGCTCTCCCTCAGCGCCGCCACGTTCCGCCTGGCAAGCTGGCAGGTTCCTTCCTGCAGTGCTTTTAGGGCTGGCCCCAACTCCTTCCCGCTCATCCCAACGAGGGTTGGTCGGGTGGTGGTGGCGGCGGCAGGGAGGGGTTTGAGTTCTCTCTTCTTGAATCCAGGTCACTGACTGTTGCCACCAGTGCAGAAGGTCACACATGATGTGTGACTTTCGAGGCTGGGTCAGAAAAGCTCATGCGGCTGCCACCTGATTTGCTTATTCTCTTCGGGGCAAGCCGGCCTCTGGGTAGCTGGACCAGTTACCCCAAGACTGTCATGCTGGAGAAGGGTTGCAGGCCACGGCCCAGCTCAGCTGCCAGCTGCCGGCTAGCCGCCTCTGCCGCCACGGGGGTGAGCCCTGCTGGCCCCCAGGGGAGTGGGCGCCTCCGGCCACCTGGCCCAGTTGCGCCTTCGGACACCTGCAAGCCCAGCCACACCTGGCTGCACAGGTCAGGTGAGAGCCGCCCCTGCAAGTCTCCCCCACACTCCTGACTTACAGAATTATAAGCACCCCAAGATGGATTTTTTCAACTGCTAATTTCTGGAGTCATTTCTTAGCAGTAACTACAACGCTTTCCTTCTTCGGTCTTGTTTTTCGTTTTTAAATGGTTGCGTTAGCTTTTCATTCATATTTTTTTTGTTGAGTTACCATTGGGTCACGTTGCTGTTGGCAGTTTAGAAGTATAGGATCCTCCCCTTCAGGTGTGGTTGCTGTGGGCACCCCCATGTTGCTCCCTCCCCTCGTTGTGTCCCCTCCCCCTTCCTTTCCCCCACCCCTTGCCTCCATTGTGTACTCAGCTTTCAAGGGTTAATTTTTGGGTTTGGCTTTATCTGATCCTTTGCTTTGTTTCTCTGTGTATAAGTGACACAATCCTGTATCTGTCTCCCTGCTTCTGATTAATTTCGCTTAGCTGAACCCCTTCCAGCTCCATCCATGTTGCTGTGAATGCAAGAGTTTACTTTTTTCCCCCCCGAAGACTGATTTATTTATGCATACAAAATCTGGGGGGCAGGCCAGAGGCATGGGGTGGTGAGAGAATTCGCCAGAGACAGAGTGGGGAGCAGAACAGGCAGATCGACTGAAGTACACTGCTGAGGGGAGCAGCAGGCGAGGCAGGAGAGGTCTGCTGCGCTATGTGGGAATCTCCCTGGCCGGGGATCGAACTTTTGCTGCTGTTGCTCTGGATAGTTTCATAGTGCTGAGACTTAACCTGTTGCGCCACCAGGGAGGCCCAAGAGTTTACTTTTTTGATAGCTTAGCAACATTCCATTATACACATATACCACATCTTCTTTACCCCATTTATCTGATTTGGGGCACTTGGGTTGTTTCCGTCTCTTGGCTATTGTAAATAGTGCAGCAGTGAACTTGGGAGTGAAATTTTCCCTAAAATGAGTGTTTTGCATTCTTCCGTCAACTACCTGGGAGTAGAATTGCTGGCTTGTGTGGCAGGTCCAGTTGTAATCTTTTGAGAAAGTTACATACTGATTTCATAGGGGTTCAGTCTAACTTCCACCAGCCACGTGGGAGGCTCCTTTTTCTCCACATCCTCGCCAGCACTTGTTGTCTCTGGTCTTTTTGATAGGGGCCGTTCTCACTGTGGCCATGGTTTTCATTTCCCTGGTTATAAATGATGATGAACATTTTCTCTTGTGCCTCTTGTCCATCTGCATGTCTTTGGAGAAGTGTCTGTTTAGCTCTTCTGACCATTTTATTTGTGATTGGGTTATTTGTTTTCTTTTTGTGGCGGCATATGAATTGATCATAAATCCTTGGTATCAGCACCTTGTCAGATATATAATGTGACAATTTTTACATCTAAATTTTGAAAATTTTCACTAGTAGATAAATGTGACATTTTTAAAGAAGTGCAAAGTTCACAAAAGGATAAAAATAGAAATAAAGCAATTTCCTTCCCTACTCGAGTTCTTTCCACCACTGTTATAGATCCTTCTAGAAATGTATTATATTTTTGAAACTACGCATAGAATTAAATCATACATAATTTTTCTTTTGGTTTGCTTTTGTCATTTGCTAATTTAGATTGAAGGTATTTCCATATCAATATACATAAGCCTAACACATTCATTTTTATGACTGTATAATATCCATGGAGTGATAGTATCAAAATTTACTTCCTCAGTCTCTATGGATGAAAGTTTAAGTCATTCATATGTTGGTTGGTTGGCTTTGCTATTGTAATACTGCAGTGGAATTCTTGTACTCTTAATTTATGCCTTCTTCAACAAGCATATTTTATAGGTTAAATTCTTAAAAGTAGAATTCCTGGATCAAAAGACAGGCATTTGAAGTTTGATAGTTACTGCCAAAGCTGACTTCTAAAGCACTGGCCCAAATTTATATTTATACCCACAAGAGGGCTAGTTTCTTGCCATCCTTGTAATCTTTTAAGTTTTGCCCATCTGCTACAGGAAAAATGCTATCCCCTTCACAAGTTGTAAGGTTGAACATTTTGTATGTGTATTGTGATGATATTTAGTTCTTTATTTCTTTGAACAACAGATTTATCTCTTGCTAATTCTAGCTTGTTCAGCTTTCTAAAAACTGATTTATAAATTTTTCTTAGCTAAACATTTCACTATCTTGTTACACCTATTTTCTTATTAAACTTTTTAATTGTCTTTTGACCTTACTTAAGATGTTTGTGTACAGTTTTTCTTTTTATGACATCAACTTTATTAATTGGTTTTAAGAGTAGTTCTTGAACTCTTTTCAAAGGTCATCCCCACTCCAGAATCAGAAAATGAAACAGTAATATAAATTATGCATATTTCTTCCAGGTATCCTATTTTACGTCAAAATTATTATTCTATTTGGATTTTATTTTTGGTATAAGGAATGAAATAGGGATTCAATTCTACTTTTTACTGGTGGTTAGACTAGTGCAATATAGTAGAAATAAAAGGTAAGCCGCATATGTAATTAAAAATTCCCTTTTCGACACATTAAAAAAATAAAAAGACTGATGGAAGTAATTATAATAACATATTATTTAATTTGGTTGTCCAAAATATGATTTTAACATATCATTAATATAAAAGTTATGAGTTACTTTATAATTTCTTATTTAATACCAAATCTTCCAAATTTACTGTGTATTTTGGACTGGCTATGTTTCAAGCACACAGTGGCCACATGTGGCTGGTGTCTACCATATTAGATGTTAACACTGGGAAGGAAGGGCTCTGGTCTACCAAAGTCGTGGTGGCTCTGGGCATGGTATTAAAGATGCTGGGGCCGCTGGGGCATAGCCCTGATTGCCAGGGTCCACTATGCCTTTGTTGCCAGGAGCCCAGAACAAAGGTGGCCAGTCCCAACTTTGACAATTGTCTGCAATTGGAGCATAGAATCTCCTTCACCCTTGAGACAGGATTGTCCTGGGTGGGAGAGAAATGGGCAAGAGACAGGCGAAGCGGCATCTGCCTGCAGGAGCGTGAGGGCTCACCCAAGACTCCAGTCCCTTGGTGCCCTTCCATGGTTGGTTAAAGACCATGGAATGTCTTCAGGCCCCTTTCAGGAGAAGCGAGGTGCCATCACCCTCCGAGAACCCTCTTAGCCCTCAGGGTCACCTGTCCTACTGCCATCCGCACCCCAAACCAGCAACTGTGAAAAGACAGGGAGGTTCTCTGCAGTTTGCACCCAGGGGACCTGGGACTGGAGTCTGAATCCCACTTGTGCCTGGCCACCCAGCGGGCCAGTGGCAGGACCAGCCCCAGACCGCTGGCCTCTCACTGCGTGCCTGGGTGCCCTCTCTGGTATTCTCTTGTTCCTCCTCTGTTTGGAGAAGCAGAAAAAGGAATGTCAGGCATTGACTCTGAGCCACTGGGTTTTCAAGGAGTCACAGGGTCATCCTGCGATGGAAGCAAAAGGGAAAAACCCATCTTCACAGCTTCCAGGAGATGCGCAGCCTGTCTCCGCGGACCGCTTGCTCCCATCACAAGCGCGACAAAATGCTATTTTCCTTTCAGTGGTGTGCACAGGTGCCAATCCAAATGAATATGATTCACACACTTCTGTCCAAACACTGCGAAGTCTTCAAAGGTTGATTAAACCTCTGACATTGTCGCTTCATTTCTCCTGCACTCCCTGCCAGGTGAAGACCTTCCCCTCTGACCTCACCCCCACTTCTCTGTCCTCTGTGCACCCACCTTTCCCAGGTGGAATCCAGATGTCCCAGGAGAGGATGGCAGCTGGTTTCCTTAGGAGGGGCTAGCAGGGGTCCTGGCGTGGCTTCGGTTTGCTGGAGACTCAGGGAGCCTCGCTACAGTCAGGGCATCTTGTGTGTGATGGGGGCTGGTGGTGGGGGGCACGTAAGGGTGGGGAAAGTGAGATATTTGACTTTGATTACCCAGCAAAAATCCATTTCCTGCTAGTAATGACTGGCTGGTGCATATTGGAAATCACAGCCTCGCTGTTCAACATTCCCTGTGTCATTAGTCCCCAGTGGAGCGGTGACTCATTGGAAATCACACCTGGTGCAATGAGGCGTGATGTGCAGCTCTGCAGACCTGTCTCCTGGGCAGTCTGACAGCTGCGACTCGGAGGGGTCCAGCCCTGCCCAGGCTCTCCAGATAACTCAGGAGATCCAGTAATGCTGATCGCCTTCCCCGCTTCCTTCCTTGTCCCTACCTTCACAGCTGGCCTGTGGTCAAAATCATCAAGAATCTCTGCATCACCCACAGTGCTTCACAGAGCACCCGCTGCCCAAGAGTGCTCCACAATGAGCTTAGCGTGCAAATGACAGCTTGAAAAATCGAGGGGCCCCACAAAGGGCGGGCGTAGAGTCTAAGCTGTTTTGTTTTGTTTCCTCAGCATCCACTTCCTTTTCCTTGGTAACAGCATGTCCCAAATTTCCTTTGAAAAGCCTTGTCTTTCCTCCTCTCCTTATCCCCCACCCCCGTCTTCAGGGATAAATAGCACCAAACATGTCAACATTTGGCTGTAGTGGCTGGTCCAGGGATTAGTGTAGACACCCGTTTTCAGTGCTGGATCAAGTGAGTGGGGCCGCCAAGTTGATTGCAGGTAAGAGTAGGGCTACAGCTGACTCTCTTGACACCACATGGATGACCACATCAGTGGAGACATGTACAAAATCACCTGATTTGCAATTCAGTGGGGAGGGGAGGAAGATGTGCTTTTTAATAAATGGGTTCTGGGTTAATTGGCTATTCATGTGAAAAAAATGAACCATGACCTCTACCTCATGTCATTCACAAAAAATTAATACATAAAGGATCATAGGTCTAGATATGAAAGATGAAACAATCAAGTTTCTATAAAACCAAAGAATATATGTGTGCTTTTGAGATAGACTTTTCTTCAGTACAATACACACACATAAAACTAAATATAAAATAGCTGTTAAACTGGATTTTATTAAAATTAAGAATGTCAATTCATAAGAAAGACAATATTAAGAGGAAAAGGTATAAAGCTAAAAATTGGGACAAGATAATTAGTGATGCCTGTATCAGAGACAGCACTGCAATAGTCAGAATATATAAATAACCCTTACCTCTACAAACCAGTAAGCAAACAATAGACAATCCAACTAAAAAAAGCTAGTAGTGGGAGGGAAGAGGGGTAAATAGGGATATCTTTTCCAGAAAATGATTTTGAAGTATGTACTAAGACTAAACACACATATGATCTATTGCTGGTAACTCCACTCCTGAGTGTCTGTACTCAGTAGAAATAAATACTTTTGTATACCAAAAGGCATGTTCAAGATATAGGTTCTACAGTTACCAAAACTGACAATGATCTATGTGTTTATCACAATAAGCTGTGATATAATGAAATACTATGCAGCAATGAAAAAGAATAAACTCCTGGTACACATGACAGGAAGTCTGTATTTCACAATCACAACCCTGTTTGAACAAAGTCGGCCATACAAGAATACACAGTGTAACCTTTGATTCCTATGAAATGGAGTTAGGGAAGACTATTCTGTGGTGATAGAAGTCAGTATGGTGACTAGCCCTAAGGGGTTACTGATGACAAGGAACAAAAGAGAGATGGGGTGCTAGAAATTCTATACGTTGATTTGTCTGGTTATTTTGTGTTTAGAGATTTACCAGAATGTACCACATAAGAGCTGTATACTTTTCTGTACCCTAATTAAAAAAACAAAAACAAAACCAAAAAAAAAAAAAACATAGGCTCACAGGATAATGAGGTAAAGGGAGAGGTTGAGTCATGTGATGTCTCCTGAGCACCTAGATGCAGCCATGCCTGAGGACACCCCTCCTGGATTCTCTTAAGAGCAGTGAATTCACATTTTTCTTTTGAGTCATTTTATGTTGGGTTTTCTTCACTAGTTACGAAAGTTGTCCCCACAGCTTCCATCCCTTTGCTTCTAAGTCAAAGTATTCCTCCTTTGTCCTAATCATATGTGGGAGGCTACCTTAATAGCCTCCCAGGTGAGCAGGCTCACTGTTTATGTTTTTGTGACCAGGCAAAAATCCAATTTTTTTGTGTCTTAGTTTTCTCTTTTGTGAAATGGAGCTGATAATAGCACCTACCTCACCTCATGGGCCAGGTCCCTATGTGGAATGTCAGATAATTTCTGTTCTTCTTTCTGCTCTTCATTTGATTAATATTTGTGGTTTTCACTGCTGCAGGAACAAAGATTCTGTCTGTTTTGTACACTACCATATTTCTAGTGTCGCCCCTCCTACCCCCCACAGAGTGTATAGAGTTCTGGGCAAATTATTTTGTGAGGACTAATTGATATATCAACTGAAGTCATACAAAGTTAGCATATGAGCACTATTCTGGTGGGCTGATCTCATAGGACTCCAAAAAGACACAATTATGCCTGGAGGACTGACCTGTGGCCCAGTCCACAGTTCTGGAAGAGGTTCCATAAGTGAGTCACCTCAGAGCATTTAGTCAGCCCTACATGTAGGTGTGTGTCTGCAAGTGGGGTGGGGAGGAGGAGAGGATCTCCTGAAGGGCAGGAACAGGGGCAGGGAGCTTGTCGGGTGCAGGGTTTCCACCTGGTCAGCACTATCAGATCTAGTAAGTTCCGGGTACCAGAGAGAGACCTAGAAAATTGACAGGAAGGTGCTCCAAAGCATGGTACCTTGAGGTCCAGGCCTGTTTTGCTCTGGTCTAAGGTCAGGACTATCCAGACTAGCTTCTGGCGTGTCAGAGATTCAAGTTTGTTTGAATAAATGAATGAATGAAAGGTTGCATGAGGATTATGTAAGACAGGGTAAGGTCAGTATTGTGGGGTAAGTTTATTATTATTCCTGAGAGGCAGGAACCCTCCTTGCTCCCATGCTCTCTCCCGAAGCCAAGGAGTCTGGTAATGGGGTCTCGTGACCACGATGGAGTGGGTCAGCTGCTCACAGAGTCAGGCTTGGGAACAGTTCCATTGTGGTCCTGTCATAAGGACAGATTCCCAAGGAGGAACTAAGAGGCCTGGAAATCAGGCCAGGGAGAAAAAATACCCTTTGGGGGTTATTTAGTGTTTGTTAATTGGTCACCTCGTTAGCAGCCCATCTGCAGCCTGATTCTAGCAAGTGAGAGGGTAAGAGGGAGGGGCCGTTTTGGCCAAGACTGGCTTCACAGACTCAATAATAAGGAGCAATTACCGGAACTTCTAGAGCCAATTCCCGTTCGAAGCGCGCCAGGCCACACTTTGTCCTATGGAGAGGAGGAAAAGGTCAGTGTACTCCGTGGGAGGAGGAAAAAAGAGCCCTTCACAGCGAAAGAGCCTACCCAAGGGAGGGAGACAAAGAAAAGGAGGGCTCTGTAGAGGTGAAAAACTAAAGAAAGAATGACATTTGGAAGTTCCTCAGAATGAGGGGAGGAGAATAATGAAATAAAAATTACAAGGGAGAAGGAGCCAGTGAGCAAACCAGGAGAGACCAAGGGAGAGAGCAGCTGGCCCGCAGCTTAAAAGGGGGCTCTGTGGAATGCAAGCTGATCACAAACCCTCTCTCGGCCTTGATTTCCCCGTCTTTAAGTTGAGAGACTGCTAGATCTAGGTAGTTTCTGAAAGCAGGAGTGCTGAGGTTGAGTGAGGGTGAACAGCCTATCTCCCCCTTCTCTAGCCCTCCTGCCCTCTTTCTCAGGGTGCCTCCCTCGGCTCCTCTCCCAACTAACCCAGTCTGTTCTTTGCCTCACTTCCCTCCACTGTTACGCCTGCAGCAGTGGATATTACTGCTTCTCCCTGTGGCACTCTGATCCTGTGTTTATGCAGTTGTGTGAAAGGAAGGTAGGGCTAAAAGGCATACCTGGGAATCCTGATTCTATCCCATCTGTCACGATCTGAGGCATAAAGTCTTGCTCCCCAAACTTTCCTCTGCATGTCCCAGGTCTCTTATATGAAGGTAGAACCATGTGGCTAGATCTGGTTGATAAGCTTTGAGAAGCTCAGATGTCCTTTCAAGCTTGAACCTAGAAGAGCCAACAAATGGCCCTCTATTGTCTCCTCCCTGCCATCACAAATTCCAAAACCTTGGTCCTTGAGTGACTAAGTGGAGAAGAGTTTACTTACTCCATTGTAGGCTAGGTATTAGGAATGAGAAATAAAGGTCTGTTGTTTGGATTTTTTTTGCTACATAAGCATAACTTAGGCCCTCCTGTTCAACCCCAAGCTGAGCTTAGACTCTTGAGACTGCCCATCTTGCCAATCACAGAGCTTCCTAAAGGGCAGTTTATCTCCAGAACCATCCTTATCGGCTCATCTGCCTTGGTGCTGCTAACTTGGCTCTCTGAACTTTGAATCTGAGATGTTAATTATATTCCCATACCCTGGGTAGTTCTCCAGTGCTCTCCCATGGGCGAAAAGCAAACTCTTTTCAGTACTATAGAAACACCCTTCAAGTTCATGTTTGAGACCCACAGCGAGAGTCATTGGTTTGGGAACAAAAGAAAGGGAAGCAGAGGTGAGAACAGTGAGTTACCTGTTCGCAGAGACAAGGGACTGAGGCATAGATAGGACAAGCAGGGATCTTGGGCTGTGCTGTGTGCCCTGTAGTCTGTAGGGCCTGGCTGACAGTGCAGTCCCCGAGAGTTTCTCTGCCTTCTTGACATCTACTTTACTAGCTTAGCGAACCCCCATCCCTTGAGACCAGAGATGTCTCTCTTTTCCCTCAGATGGAGCCCAATGAACTGAGTGATACACAGCTAAGTCTCCGTGAGACCTGGGGACAGAGCTGGTCCTGAGCTCCATGGGATAGGGAGGGATCTTTCCTAATGGAAGGCTGTGAAGCGGGGTGTGGGTGTTGGCTGGGGAGAGTGCTTCTGCTTGAGAGCAGGAGCACTTGAGGTTCTGTTGGGTGGGGTGAGGGTGCCTCATGTATCTCCCCCTTCTCCAGCCCTTCTGGCCTCTTCCCCGGGATACCTCTCTCAGCTTCTCCCTTGACCAGCCTAGTCAGTTCCAGGCTCTGAGCACTGCCCCAGGATGCTTTGCTTTTTTTGCCTCCCTTCCCTCTACCCTTATCACCCACAGCAGTGGGTACTCATTATTTAAACAACCCGTGCTCTGAAGTCTTATTTATCCAACATCTTCCCACAGCATATGTCAAAACTTACAGTAAGTGCATTCATCCCATAATAAACATTTGGCTTTGCTGGTCTACCGGCGGCAGGGCTAATTAGGGAGAGTGATTCCCTTGTTATCGGAAGGGAGGTCAGATACAGCAATTAGCATCCTTGCATAGCTTTCATAATTGTGACTTTGAGGCTAGGCCCTTTGGTGCCAGGTAGGGAAGAGAGGTTGGCCGGGAGGAAAGGGGAACCTTCCCCAGCAAGTTCTGAAAAGCCATTGCTGAGCTTGGAAAAGCAGGCTGACTAGTTGGTTTCCTAAGCTCCCAAGTCTCTACTTGTAGTTTGAAGCTCCCTGCGTGCCGTTCACTTCCCAAGCAGGGCTCAGTATTGAGAATATTCTCTCCTGCTCACCACTGCCTACCGAGCCCTCTCTGTGGATGTTCAGGAGGACATTTTTTACTGAAGATCCTGTCATTGTCCCACACTGAATACATGCAAGCCACATGGTTGCATCTAAGAGTCAGCATTTGAGGGTTTAAGAGAAGCTTAGAGGTGAGTTGGTTTATCTCTTAGCCCCTTCCCTTTTTGTCTCGATGGCATCTGTACCAAGCAGTTACTCAACTTTGGCGGGGCACTCTGGCCTTCCTTTTCTGGGGTAGAAAGAGCCAAGTGCTGCAGAAGGGCTGGGGTTCTCTGAGAGAGAGAAAAAGCCATGAATATGCCTGGGCCTGATTCCAGGGTGCTGCATCTCCCATCCCTGGACAATGCAAACTTGAAAGCCAAAGGTCCTTGCAGCTCAAAGAGACAGGACAAGGGAAGAGGCAGAGAGCCAGGATCAGGTCTGAAGCAAGATGATAGGAGGGAACAGACAGGAGCAATGGAGGCCAAGGAGATTGCCGCCGTTCAGGAGTCCCCAAGACCCCTCTGAGGTTCAATAATTTACTAGAATTTGCAGAAATCAGCAAGTCTGTGATATACTCCCAGTTACAGTTTATTACAACAAAAGGATGCAGATTGAAATCAGCAACAGGAAGGAGGCATCCACAGCATTCAGGAGAGTTCCAGGCACGGACCTCTAGTTGTCCTCTCCCGGGGAGTCATGCAGATGTGCCTACTTCTAGCAACAATGTGTGGCAACACACGCAAGGTGTGGCCAAGCAGGAACACCTTGTTTTTTATTGGGATCTGTCATGGAGTAGGCATGGAGCACCTCCATGGTGGACTTGAGTCTCCAGTCTCTCTAGAGGTCAAGCAGATACTGAGTGGCCCAAAGTGTCCAGATAAAGAATGGTTACCACCCAGGAACTAGGCAGGGGTCCAGTGTTCCTTAGGGCACTTAATCCTTGCCCGCCTTGGAAAGCTCTCCAAAGGCAGAGGCTGAGGAAGTACTAGAAGCGCACACCCCCAAGGGCAGGGAGGAGTGGGCCTGCCTGGAAAGAATCCACCTCCCTCTCCACTCCTATTTCCTTAGGGACAGGTCAGAGAGAACACAAACTTTGAGCCCACAGAAACTCTTGGAGTGGCCTCTCTGCCTGGGGTGGACTGATCTCTGAAAAGGAAGTCTGAGGAGGAAGCAGATTATGGGGCCAGAGGAGTGAGTGGCAGACAAGGGGTGTGGGGCAGTAGATGTGCATCCTCGGGGACCATAGTTTGCCACCCTGTCAGTGCTGTGAGGTTCCAGAATGAGGTGAGCCTGGGCTTCAAAGCTTGTCTCTGCCTCTTTTCAGCTTTGTATGCAAGTTACATAACTTAATTAAGCCTCGACTTTTCTCACTGGTCAAATGAGGATGTAACTGTCCTGGGTCCCTGGGCTGTGGGAAGGATTGCGTGAGCTGACACGAGGTAAATGGTAGCTCTCCCTGTCCTCACCAGCTTTCCCTCTTAATGAAGCCTCCTTCATCTGTAGGAGCTCTGGCCTTGAGATAGTTCTTTCTTATATTGAGATGAAGCCTGCGTTTTGGTTTCCAATGACTTCCCTGTTAAACCCGCTCAGCTCTCCTTCAGCTTCCGTTTCTGTCAGTGGCATCACTATTTTTGTAGGACCATCAATTATTTATTCTTCCGCTCATTCAGTACATGTTTATTGATATTTGTCTGTTGGTATTGGTGCTGCGCTAAATGCTGTGGACAGAAGGAACAATAAGACAATCCTTACCCTCGAAGGACTTGTGGTTAGGTGAGATAGCAAACAACCGCATAAAACAAACAGTTAAAATGTTTTGTTTGGCAAATATCCTGGGGACTTGGGTATAAAATACTCTGCCTTCCGAACTCACTTTCTTACTTGTCTTTATTTCCCTCTTGAGGTAACTTCCAAATTCCCCCTTTTTGTTCTGTTGCTTTGTGTTCAAGGTTTGTAAATAAAATCTAAGTTCAGATTGGAATTCACAATGACTGCTAGCTGTATCTTAGAGAGAGGTGTCGAGAGAGATTCTAAGGCTGCTTTTGGGTTAGTGAAACTGGACAAGACCCTCTGGCTAAAGAGATTTAAAAGCCGTGATCACTGTACAAACCTGACTTCTAGGATTGGGGCAAATGCACGGCTTCAATTAGACATATATTGTCACTAATGCACCCCTTTAATGCTCACTGTCAGCATGACCCCCTTTTATACCCTTATATCAGGAAGTCCTCAGCTAAGTCCCTACCCCATGGGTCATAATGGACTCTCCCTCCCTGAAGAGGACCCGTTGCATTGCCCATGGCCTCCTGTCTGGTGTGATGTCTTCTCTGCTTTAGATACTGTAGTCCTAGGGCAGGAATTACTGCTTTTATATCTGTGACACCCCTTTGTCCTTCCCCATCCCCACTAGTACAGGTCTGGGCTCTTGGTGGGTGGTTGAAAGACACTTGAGCGTCCCGGGTGACTACAAAGGGCCTGGCCCAACGAAACCTTTTGTGTCAGAAATACTCTGGCCATGTTGTCTCTAGGTAAGACATTTGCTCAAAACTCTGCAAAGAAAGAGTATAATGCCAGCAAGTAACTTGCTCATTCTCCGTATCTCTGCACTTTCACTGGGCCCTTTCTTGCAGTCACACCTCCTTGCTCCCCTCCATACAACCCAAGGCAAAATTTCTAAGTGTATCTGGAAGCACTTCCAGCACAGCTGGGGCCAGAGAGATTGGTGTGGAGTAGAGCTGTGGACATTCCACTGTTTAATGCTGTCTTCCAAGAGGTGATGGCTTGAATGAGATCTCAGGGGGCAGAGAATTGGGGATCCCTCCCCCAGTGTTAGCTTCTTGGAGAAGTCAATGGCAGATGATTTGAAGGCTGCCATCATTCTATAAATCTGACTTTCTACAACCTGAAGTTTTGCTGGGGCTGGGGGAAGAACCCAGGAGTAGCTGATCCACATGAGAGGGGCTATGGCTACGCACCTTTTGGAAAGCTGTAATGGATGAAGATGACTGGGGGGGCCCGGCTATTAATCTGGAAACAGGGTGTTCACAATAGTGATAAAGTGAATGCAATCTTTGGAACTGGGCATTCAGGAAATGTTTAGTGAGCAGGGTTCAAGGAAGCATAAGGGAAAGGCTGTTGGAAAATCATCTGTGCATCCATCTTCAAAGCATGTCCTCAGTAGCTGCAGTGTGCTAAGAATGGTGTCAGATGCCAGAGGCACAGAGAAATTAGACACAGCCCTTATTGAGGAGGATGTAGGGTCCATCCAGCATCCTGGTGCACAGGAAAAAAGGTTGGAAGAATAAACAGTAAACTTGGAGAGATCGTTGGGGGCAGGCAATGAAGTGACTTGGATACGGTGCTGGAGAACTTAGTCTTTATCGGGGTGTGTGTGTTGGGGGGGAGATGGGAAGGCCCTGAGGACATTTTAACTAGGGAAGGATATGTGTGGGTAAATAAGTGTATATAAATAGTGATACAGGTGGCACCTCTCAAAGGTGGCTTCATTTGGCACCCCAGGGTAGAGCTGCCCTGACGTGTGGTACTTCCAGTGAGTTGCACAGATTCTCCTGATGGCTTTCCAGAACATTCAGCAACACTCTTTGCAGATGGTTTCCTTTCAAGCTTCACCAGCACCCAGCAGGCGTTTCCTGTTTCTGCTTCCCTGTGGGGAACCCCACAGCGTTCTCTGTCATCCCAGAAGCACCCACCTCCTCCATCCTGCAGGTCGCAGCCACACCTTCTCCAGCGAGGTCTGAGTCCAGTGGTGCTTGCGTGATGAAAGTCCAAACATTTAGACTTCTGATGTGACCAGAGGTGATATTATGAATGTGATTTTCCAATATTGTGTAATGAAATGTATTCATATTTGCAAGATTGGTCTAACTCAGTGAACCAATATTTCCAAAAGATCACGGTATGGTGTAAAAGTTCCACTCAAAGTATAAGATGGACCAATGGGTATTAATGTGCCTTAGAATGAAAAGGTTTCCAATTCCAAGCTGCAACTAAATATTAAGAAACTCAACCCTTGTTGTGCTTTGATGTAATTGCCAAGAATATCCACAATTATCAGACGAGACTAATAAAATACTCTCCGCTTTTCCAATTACATATCTGTATGAAGCCATATTTTCTTCATATACTTCAACAAAACAATATATCACCACAGGATGTTTTCAGAAGCAGCTAAGAGGATCCAGCTGATCTCGAGTAAACCAGACATTAATGACACCGACTTGTGAATGTGTAAAATAATGCCACTGTGCACATTCCTTTCATTTTCCTTTCATTTTTTAATTTTCCTTTTATTTTATTATTAAAAATATTCTATCAATATGTAATGGATTTATTGTTACTTTAAATTATTGTTACTGTTGTTGTTGTTGTTACTTTAAATGATTTATAAATGTTTGTTATTGTTTTTCTCTAGACTTGTGTTTTTTTAAAGATTTATTTATGTATACAAGAGCTGGGTGTAGCCCAGAGATGTGGGGTGGTGAGAGGATTCACCAGAGACAGAGTGGGGAGCAGAACGGGTGGATCCAGTGAAGTATACTGCTGAGGGGAGCAGGGGGTAAGGCAGGAGAAGTCTGCTACGCCATGTGGGAAGCTTCCTGGCTGGGGATTGAACTCGTGTTGCAGTGGCTCTGGACAGCTTTATAAGTGCTGAGACTTAACCCATTGTGCCACCAGGAAGCCCCCTATTTTCTTATATCAATGGGAGAACTATGGGAACTATACCTGAGGGGAGAAACCAATGACTGTCCAAAGATGAACGACATTATAAGAAAATAAATGATCAATAAATACTTTTAAATTTTTTCAGTTTTAACTTCTCATATGGCAAATACTGATAGATAAAACCTAGAACCTAAACAAATGCTCTTTAAGAGCTTTCATAAATTCTAAGATTATAATGAAATCAAATCTTGAGTGTTCTAGAAAGTTTCCTTCAAAACGTGAGGTCCATGAGCTTGAAAGTGAGCAGCAACTGAGGTCCTGAGGCATGTTAGCCAGGGTGATACCTCTGTACCAGGGGGTTAGAATTCATAAATATCTGCATCCAGAAGTCCACAAAACCTTCAGGAAGAAGCCGAGAAACCTCTCCTGTTATGCTTCTCACAGCACCACACTTGCCTCCCTGGAATATTTGCAACTGCTTAGGTTGTCACATGCCTGTGAATCCTGGCACCAGGGATGGAGAAATTCCTGTTGTTTTGAAGACGTCTGACCTGAGCACGAGTTGTGGGTGACCTTGCATGATGGGCCTTCAGCGGTACTGGGGAGCTACTCTGATGCCACCCATGTGCGCGTCCCACAAGCCGCTTCTCTGGAATGTATTTTACCCTCACTCTGGCATCCCATCTCTGGACAGATTCTGCTGCTGCTGATCTGCTTTCGCTTTTATCTTAAAATGTGTTGCTTTCACCTCCCTGCAGTGAATGTAGTATCTGTGTACCTTGGCTGCTCGCTTCCTGTTAGTCCTTGGGGAGGATGCAAAAGAGACCTCCTGTGCAGCAGTGAGTGAATACAGACCTGCCCACTCAGCGCTCACAGGCAGGGGTTCACTATCTGGAGCTACCGGGAGCTCCCAAGAAGAGTGGAAAAGTCTGAGAATGAACTCTGAGTCAGAGCTCAAGTTCAGTAGCAGGCTTTCTTAATGTTGCTAGTTAGAATGAGGGGCAGAGGTTGACCTGAGGAGGGTCCATTGTGACTTATGGAAAACTTGCTTGAAACACACCCCACTGGACAATGTTGGGGGTGTCCAGTCTCCTCCCCATGATTAGATCAGCATCCTTGATAGCCGAATTCCCCAGGCCAGATGGACTGGAGTCTTCCCTGCCTCATCTCAGGTCCTTTAAGGGTCAGAGCTACCCAGAAAGGGAGGTACAGAGAAGGGTGCCCAAGTATCTGCAAGAAGGGGGCCCATCAGGTAGTGAGGAGGGAGCAGTTTCCTGCACTCATCGGTCACCCAGATGGCAGGTGCCCTCCAGTGGGCCTCCGGTGGGCAATTTCCCTGAGATTAGCCCCAACCTGCACCTTCTGTCCCAGGTCCCAGGTGTTCTGTGAGCTTAGCCAGGGGGAGCTCCGGGCTGACCAGCTCTGCAGAGTGGATAACGAGGTGGCGGGGTGGGGTGGGGGTGGGTCCTCCTCAGTCACCTCTGAGATGAGAAAGAACAAAACGAGAGAGGGAGAAGGAGAGAGAAGGAGAAAAATCAAAGACTAATCCTAAAAATTCTCCTTTAATCTTAGAGCTTCCAGACCTAGTTTCCCTTTCATCTACGACTACGAAGTTATCTAGTTATTTTATGGGTAGTGAAATCACAAGGCAGGAGAGGGTGGGGGGAGATTAAATTAATGAGCAGGTAAGCAGGTTTATTATTTCGTCTGATCCTTCCTTCCTTCCTGCTAATTTCTCTGAGCCAATTTGGGAGGCAGAGCCTATCGTGTTAACTCAGAGACAGACTATTGTATCCATGTTCTTTCTGAAGCCATTTATCAGAAGGATATTAAAGATCCAATTTACATAGACATTATAGCATTGTGAGGAGGGTGTGTGCACGAGGGCACATCAGAGAGGGAGAGGGAGAGAGAGAGAGAAAGGAAGAGAGAGGGAGAGAGAGGAGACATAGGAGGGGGGGTGGAGAGAGAGAGAGAGAGAGAGAGAGAGAGAACGCTTGGGTGCCTGTCCACGGGGGGCCGTTTGTGCACAAGCTCAATCTGCAGAGTCTCTCTTCTCCCTTGAGGCTCTCAAAGAAGTTCCCAATCGCTCAAGTTAGTTCAGGAAGTCACTGGACCTTGACTGAAATCAGGCTCCAGGCAATGTGGGAACATTTCACTTCGTGGTTCAGCCCTCAGGCTCCTGCATCTCCTTATTGTTGCTGCCAGATCACGGGGAGGCAGTAGGAGCCTCTGGAGTTTGGTATCTGCTCATTGGATGCCCGACTGTATTGCCCCAGCCTGTGTGATGAGGACCTGGGCAAGGGAGATGCTGGGACGAAGAGGTCCGATTCCCAGGTTCATCCTTAGCAGCCAGGTTAGTCCTATCCGGTGCACAGAGCCCTCAGTTCTGGAATGAAATGGTTACATCATCATCTTGGGAGAGGGTTGTCATTTTATTCATTGCTGAATCATACATACGAACTCCTACCCTACATCTGACCCTGGCTTGTTAGGATGAGATGGGAAGGTCCACATTACAGAAGTCTAAACAAAACTTGGCAGAAAGGAGAGGCTGACACACACAGCTATGGTGGTTTATTGTGAAGATTCTTTCAGGAACATCCAGTTTCCCTTTGCTAACACTGGGTTCACCAGAGAGACATCTCATGGCTGATTTGGCCTCCTGAGCTGACTTGCTCACTAGCCCCTGCCAACGGCAGTGCTAGTGGTCCAGCAGGGGTGGCCGCCTTGTGAATGAGTGCTGGCACTCACCTCCAGTTCTTTGCTTCAGTCTTTGATTCTTTCATTCACCTGGCTGACATGAAGACGTGTGCATTAGTTCATAGCCTTCGCTCCACTTGGGATCACCTAGGGAGTTATGAAAAATACCCATGTCCAGGTCCCTTTCCAGAGCTCTGGAATGGCTCCCCGAGCACTGATACTTTTATAAAGCATCCCAGATTGTTCTAATGAGAATCCAGTGCCGAAACATTGACCTGGTATATGCCATGTAGCGTGCTTGCCTCCAGGAGATACAAAGAGGAATCAGATGCTCTTAGCTTGACTTAAACCATCCCCTTAGTGCCTGAGTGTTTCCAGAAGAGGTAGGGAGTTATACTCCTAACTTTGCAAACTTGAGCATCAGCATGAGTTGCAGACTTCCTAATGACCATGATATGATCTTCCAGTCTACCCCTTGCTCAGAAGCCGAGCCCGCTGGCCTTACTGCTGCAGTATAATAGGCACGTCCCAAATCTCAGGCGCTACTGAGCTCCTCTTGGCCTCCCACTGCAGCTTCTCTCCTGGTCCAGGCATCTCCAAGTTCCCTTTGCCTACCCAGGTTTTAGACCAGGTCCTTGTGGAGTCCATAGGAGACATTATCTTAGGATCTCTCTGCCTCATATTTCTTTCTTCCTGCAGCTAAGTTTATGGCTTATTCCAGCAACAGAGTCACTCATTTGAAAAAGAAGAAAATAGATGCTCATAGTCTTGCTGATGCATCTAGGTGATGAGATGAGCTCTGCCCACTTTGGTTTTTTATGCGATGACCAGGGACACCACCTCCAAGCAGTCCTCCTATAGAAGCTCTTTCCAGCTCCATGTCTTTGTCCTGCATACCTCCCTTAGGTTTGCTTCCCTGCCCACTGTCGTCAGCAGCCAGTGTCCTGCATGCTTTGTCCTGTGCATGTCACAAGTCAAGGAGGTAGTTCCACCTGTGGTTCCACCTCGTGGTTATGGCTGCACAGAAGCCAGGCTTCGCCATCACTATTTCTTCCTTGACTGTCTTCAGAACTTGCTGCTACTATGGGATGAGATCATTTTATCATTCTAGTCTGTTAAGAATCTGTTTCTTTCTGCTTTCCAAACTTTGTTCCTGTCTTCCCAGGGACTTAAAATACTGTCCTTGAACTGAGACGGGACCCTTGCGCATTAAGCACACTGGAAACTTCAAAGCCGCGTGTGTGTTGCTGCAGAAGGTCCCAGGGGAGCGTCAATGAGCGAGCGTGTTTGCTGTAGTACAAAGAGAAGACTTGCTTCTTGATGGAGTTGATCTGAGGGATGGGGGTGGTAGAAGGGGTTTCTGTTTGTCTGCAAAGGAGGAGAGGATTAGGGGAGGAGTGGTTTAAACTCTGGGAAGACTTGCTGGTATCAGCAGCCTCCTTCCCACGGTGAAGCATGGTCTCCTACCAGAGCAGAAGCAAGTAAGAGGCTGAGACACCCTGAGACTCTGCTGCTCAAGCTGCTTGCCCTTGGGTAATCATGAAACACCGCCATTCATGTAGCACGTTTCCAAGCATGACCTCATTGGGTGCTCATGTAGCCCTTTGAGTAGGTAATGCTGTTACTACAGTTGTCACATGAAGAAACATAGATTCCAAGACGACAAACTGCAGGCTTGACGTTGCCCAGCTCTACCTTGGTTGAGATTGCCAGACCTACCTTCTTCCTTCTATCAAAGGTGGCAATTTGGTTTCAATATCTTACTGATTATAGTTGCTTTGAAAGAAGGCTGAGTTGAGAAGGTTTTTGAGATTGCATCTGGGCTCAGTGGGAATGAAAGCTGCCACTGGCTTGTAAGTAAACTTATATTTATCATCCAAACAGAGACAATTTGGGGAATAAAGGGAACCCGATTAATAATAATTATGCCTGAGCAACGAGTATAAATTGGGACTGTCCTGGGCAAGCCAGGATGTATGGTCACCTAGTAAGTAATGATGTGTGATCTGGGATTGGAGTTGGTTGGGGGTTGGGGGGGGACTGCCATTCTGTAATGAACATGTCCACTCTTGACTTATCTCTATGGCTTCTCGGAGGACTTCTCATTCCCCCTTCCCAAAGGACAAGCGTGGCCATTCATGTCTTGCAAAAAGTTGGGTGGGGTGGTCACATGTCAGCTAATGTGACTACAACCCAGACCACAAGCTACCTTGGCATCTGTATTCCCAAATCTTCAACTTCCTCATCTCCTAGAAGGAGAACAGCCATATAATAGGGGTACAAGGGAAGGGGGGGCACACAAGTTGAGCGCTTCTCTTTGGGACAGCATCATCAGCATTACTGCCCTCCCTCCCCCTCCCCCAACATACGGATGCCCCCCCCATCTCTCAAAACCCACTATTGTGCTTGACAAACATATGTCCACTGCTGTAATTTGCTGCCAAACCCTCTCACCTTTTGTCTTGACTAGTTCTACATTCTCCTGACTGCCTCTCTGCTTCCACTGGCACACTGTCTATTTCATTTTCCCCTGTGCTGACAGACTGTTCTTTGTAAAAATTCAAATCTAACTGTCCCATGTCCTAAAACTCCCCATTGATTTCCCCATTTGGTATAATCTGAATGTTTCTGTTCCTCCTTCCCCCACAAGATGCATAGGTTAAAGCCTTAACCCTCAGAGCAAGACTATGGTGGACGTGGGTCCTTTGGGAGGTTATTAGAATGGCCGTGGGGGTGGGGCCCTCATGGATTAGTGCCCTTGGTAGAGGAGACACCGGAGAGCTGGCTCGCTCTCTCCATGCACACACCGAGGTTGCACCCTGTCCTCACAGCAAGAAGGCAGCCACCTGCAAGCCGGGAAGAGAGGACCTGACAGAATCCTGCCATGCTGGCACCGTCATCGTGGACTCCCAGCCTCCAGAACTGCAAGAAATAAGTTTCTATTGTTTAAGCCTCTCAGCCTGTGGTATTTTGTCATGGCTGCCTGAGCACTAAGGCAACATCAAAAACAATTAGGCTCACTTTCACAGCCTTCCACAATCACTTTCCATTACTTCCCTGTGCAGAGCGTACCCTGACATTACCAGGTTATTCGCCATGTTGTGATGACATGCATGGCACATATATTCATGCCTCCCTACCTTTGTGCATGCTGTTCCTGCTGCCTGGAATCTCTTCTTTCACCTCCTTTAATGTCTGGCTAATGCCTACTTAACCCTTAAAGCCCTAACTCCTGCCAACCCTCACCAGCCCCCAAACCCAGCAGAAGTAATTTCCCCACTGACTTTGTGATGCGGTGTCTCTGACCATATGCTTGCTGACTCACAGCTTTATCCCTCCCTCCAGATGTGAACTCGGGGCTAGGAGTTGTATAGTGTTCATTTCTAACATGATGCCTAGTGCATTAGGTGCTTAAATCCTGTTGAGAAAGTAGTAAATGCCCCAAAGGATGGATTAACAAATGAACGCATGAATGGCATCAGGCCCTTAGGCAGAGCTTCTCTCTGCAGAATTGTTCAGGTCATCCGGGGAATGTACTCTTGGTTCACAGGAGCTTCTGCACTGAAAGAACCAGGGGGGAGGAGGAAGACAGGGAATTAGCCACAGAGACTGAACAGATCTACAGCTTTGCTCACGTCTTCCGGTGACTCCCTCTGGGTAGAGGTCAGAGGGCAGCAGTGGGAAGCAGTGGGGTTGGAGCTGCCTTAATGCAGGTCCACCAACTGGCTGAGAAAGCTCTGCTGAGAAGTGCAAAGTGGAGAATGAGCCGGAAACAAGCTGCCCTTTTCACTTTCATGTGCCTTGTTCCCATCCTAAGCTTTCTTTTCTGCCCCAAAGATCTAAGTGACCTTCTTTGCCTGCCTGCAGTAGCATCCGCCCCATTCCTTCCGCCCCCTCTTGCATGCCCCTGGCCTTGCCTATTGAGGGCCCCTCAGACATCTATGCTTCTTGGTCTTCCTCCTCACTCTCCTTCTTGGGAACCCCAGGCTCGGTAAACCCTCACCCCGTTTTTCACCAGCATTTCCCCCCATGGTGATATCACAGATGTTAGGGTGCAGGTAGGGTAGGGGAGAAGTTAGCCTGAACTGGGACCTGGGATAGGAAGTTCAAAAGGCATTGAACCCCCTCTTCCCATCCTGTGAGCTACTCCAGCCTCATTGGGAGACCCCACTTAATCCCCAGCTCCTAGCTTTGAGGCGGGGAGGGGCCCCTCCTACCCCTTTCTCTGGCCTCATGGCTGACCCCTTGCTACAAAACTGTTGAGCTGCATTTTCCCTTTTTGCCCAGGCCCATTTTGGCAGCCCAATTAGTGCCTTGCAGATAGTTTCTTGAGTCTGAGCAATCCTCCTACCCAACCTTTCACCTTCCGATTCCGCTTTCCTGCCCTTGTAGGGAGATATTTGACAAGCTCTTTTCCATTTCATCTTCAAGCCCGCTGACGTGCTCAGAAGCTCCGCTGCTGTCTTCCAAATGAAAAGCAGGTTAATTAAGGCATATTTTCTAGCTTGTTTTTAAAAGGGAAAACAAAAGAGAGAGAACAGGTATCCTAGCTAATGGTTCCTAATTGTTTCTTTCCCAAAAAGTCTTCAGCATGAAGCAGCCTAATTGAGCACTTCCTGATCCGGCGTCGGAGCCAGCGCGCTGCTCCGGCTCAGCCCAACTCCCACTCTTCGTTTGGGATCTAGTGGGGCTCATCTGTCACGGAAGCCTCCCTCCCCCATTACTGAGGTGAGGGGGTTACTGTGGACTCTGCACAGCCCAGAACCTTCTAGGGCACTGCAGGGCTTGCTGTGCCAGCGGTTGGGAAGTTGTGAGCAGACAGCCCTCCCCGGTGAATCCTCCGTAGGCCTTGCCCTCGCTGAAAACGGTCCCAGAGCCCAGTGTCCTGCCTCTTTGCTGGGGCAGCCTGCACCCAACGACCGGCCCAAGCAAAGGTGGGACAGCCTGAGCCCTTGTTTTCGGCTTGGTGCATGTTGGAAATGCCGTTCCAGTTTCACTTCTGTGGTGTCCACGGCAGCCTCAAGGAGACTGCGTTTCACGCTAGTTCCTCACTCTGTCCAGTCTTGCTTCCTTCCCTTTCCCGAGTACTTCTGAATAAGCTTCCTGCACCCTCATCGCCACACAGGGGCTGCCTGCTGGGCAACTCGCCCCGCAGCACTGATCCTGCTCTGTGCTGCTGTGCCCTTCGAGCCACCCTCGGCAGGGGGCACAGCGTGTCGCCACCAAAAGCCACCCATTAGCAGGTACGTGATGCAGTGAGGCCAGCTAGGTGTTTCATGTAGCAGAGGTAAGTTGATTTAATTCCTTGCAGATTTTTTTATGCTCTGTTCTCTCCTACAAAACACAGTGTCCCTCCCTATGACCTGTCATCTGTATCTGTCTGTCTACCAGCTTACCACCTACAGGTAGCTCTATCCACCTGTAATAGGTGAGGTTGGTGCCCTGCCCTCTTTACCGCTGGCGCACCCACCTCCCCCTGCTGTGACAGTTGGTTCATAACAGTTCCTGACTGTGCCTTTTTAGGGAGTGTCTCCCAGGCCAAACGGGGCTCTCGCTTGGAGAATGTGCACTCACCTTCTCTGGTTCGATACCGCAGACAGTGGCTGCCTGGCTTGGGCATAAAAGGTCAGCCCTCTTGCCTCAGGGAAGGCCAGCACCACGGTACAATTTGCAGTGAGAGCGCCCGTGAGGTCAGACTGAAGCTAGTTCTCAGTAAAAGCACGTGCCTGCTCAACCTTTTGCCCTCACCGTATTTCACATCTCTCAATCTCCTCCCCCACCCCGAGTATGCTTCCCTAATAAATAATTTGAAGTCCTCAACCCAAGCTCTACTTTTTAGAGCCTGACCTAAGATACTTGGTATCAAGAGTGCACCTAAAAACATCAGCAAACAAAAACCAAAAGCAGATAATACGTATGAGATTCTAGAACTGAATTGCTATGGAGACCCCACTGCTGGTGGCAGGTGGAGTATTGCTGGTCTCTGGCAGATTGTAGTAATGTGGTTGCCAAGATGGTCTCCTCGATGAGCTAGGGAGGTGCTGTAGTCACCCATTTGAGGTCTTAGGAATTTGCAAGGTGTCTTAGTCTGCTCAGGCTGCCATAACAAAACCCACAGACTGGGTGGCTTAAACAACACAAGTTCATTTTCTCACAATTGTGGAGGCTACAAGTCCAAAGTAAAGCAGGGTCATGGCTTGTGAAGGCCCCTTCTTGTGCTCTCTTGTGGCCTTTTCTCTGCACCTTGGTCTCTGTCTCTGTCTCTCTCTTCTAAAGACACAGGTCACATTGAATTAGAACCCCACCCTTGGCCTCATTTAACCTAAATTAACTCTTAGGCCCTGTCTGCACATAGAGTCACATTGGGGCTTAGGGCTTCAACATAGGACTTTAAGGAAGATACAATTCAATCCATAACAGAGGGGATGGGGAAATAACTATAAAGACTGTGGAATTGGATGACTTTTGCTAAGCACCATTGATTTGTTGAAGAGAGAAAATGGCAGGCACAAATCTATTAATTAGCAATTTAAAGCAAAGTCACAGCATTTAAAGAGACCTTCCACTCCTTACAGCCAGAAGCAGTCAGGACCGCCTTGTAAGGTGACAGATATTTAAGGAAGACTGAATTCTTAGCTAAGGTAAATCACCTACGCTGAAAGCAAGACCTGAGAGGGAAGGGGCAGGATCTGACATTGGGATGGAAGCATCTGGTTCCCCAGAATTCCCTGAAACATCTGCATCTGCACAAATGGCCTGCAGGAAGCAGACCATTTACAAGACAGACCTGTTACAAGACAGGCCCTTACTTGCTAGAAGACGATACAGAGGCCTCCAGCTTTTGTTGGTGGTTTTGTCACTGAAGTTTGTGTGTGCGTGTGTGTGTGTGTATGTGTGTGTGTGTATTCAAAATTTCATTCATTAACTACATGGCCCACATATATGTAAGTCCAATATGATTTCTCAAGTCTCAATTAAATGCTTATTCCAGCCTGCATGTTCTCAGAGATGGAGAATTTTGTACTATAAAAAGTTTACTAGTTCAAACTGAGTTAGGAGGCAGAATCGCATCACGTAATGAAACTTCAGCTTCCTGCATTCCATCACAGAAAGCCAGAAAGAGAGAAAAGAGGAGAAAGAGAAGGAAAGAGGCTTTTGTTCACCTGTTGTCCTTTCTTCCATGGCTCAAATTTAAAAAGTAATCAAATAAGAGAGTCACTTTTTGGCTTTTGAGCTTCTAAAAGGCCATCCTTTGAGATTTTAAGGATTTTTCAGAGTTCTTTTTTAAAAAGAATTTTTTTAAAAAAATTATTTTTTATTGAGGTAACACTGATTTTTAGCATTGTTTATTATTTAGAGGTATAAGTTCTGACAAGACCTCTTTTACTTTGCCTGCTGGATTTTAAAGCAGGCTTCTCTACATGAAACTATTGGTTTATTCTATATTGTAGACTCTTCACATTAGGCTTCCCCACTTTGGTCTGAATTAGTGAAATTTGACTAAATGTGGACAGCAAATGAATTGCAAATTATATGTAAATGTGTATAAATTAGCACCAGTTATTAGAATAATTTGCATCAACAGCTCTATAATTAGGCAGCAACCTGGGAGAGAAGGGCAGTGGGCAAAAGGATGGAGGAAGCCGGAAGCTGGGAAGGTGGCCTGGGGGTCCTGGGGTCCCCACCTCTATGTTAATGAGGCTCCAGTTTACCTTCCCCACACCACTTGGCACAAGACCTTGGGGATCTAAAATCCAAGCCCTGGCTCTGCCTGGTTCCTGCTAAGATTCCTTGTTGGTGCTGCTTGGGGGAACCTGGCTTCTGCTTAGAGGGAGGCCAGGGGGCGTGGGGTGTAGGAGTCTCAGATCTATTGCTTTCAGGGTGATGTTGGCTAGATCACTCTCAGATCCTTATTTTTCTCATCTACAAGATGAGATCAGTGAAAGTACTTGCTCCCACATGATCTCTCAACACTAGGAAGCCCAGAGGAGATCATCTGTTGTCCTGCACAGTCCTCTGCATGCGCTTGGTATTATCGCAACAGCTGAGTCCATCTAGCCAGCAAGTGGCCGATTCCAGAGGAAATCCAG
This sequence comes from Scalopus aquaticus, assembly GCA_004024925.1. Lineage (NCBI taxonomy): Eukaryota > Metazoa > Chordata > Mammalia > Eulipotyphla > Talpidae > Scalopus > Scalopus aquaticus. The sequence continues at coordinate 76,631 of PVIJ01003031.1, read as the reverse complement.
ATTTGTCTGACTTCACACCCATCTGCATCGAGGCCTCCCATTGCCCAGGCAGGAAGCATGCATGAACAGCAGGTAATTCCCCTGGTGCCCGTCTGTTCTCCTGCTCCCATGTGGCCTCCTACCTCATGTAGGTACAAGTATCTTGGGGCCAGAGATTGTGCCTTCTGCATTTTCTTTCAACAGCTTTCTCTTCACCATGCCTGTGTGAGCGCCTGTCCGAGGAGCCCTGTCTGATCACGAGCTTATGGATGGTCTTTCTCTTTCTCTTTCACCTGGAGCAGCGAGGGAAATGGCACCAGGTTGGCACCCCCTTGTCGGTATCTACCATCGGATAGTCTACACTCGGGGCAACAGGCACTGGGACACAGGGAGCTGTGAAGAGCGTGTGATGAAAACAGTATTGCCTGGGGACTGAGTCATACAGGGATTCTTTTGAACATATTTGCCATCTTTATTTGCTATAAAGACATGAATCTGCTCTGAACCTAGCCCAGAAGTGTGTCAGGGCTGAAGGAAAAACTCTAAGATGTGTGAGCTAGCCCTGGGGAGGGGGGGCACCTGTCATGGAATAATCCTGAGGTGCGGGCTCTGTATCAGGGACTGGTTCATGCTCGTGATCATATGACCCTTCCCTTCAGCCTCCTGTATCCTTCATGGAACGACGGTGAGGATAAAGTGGGGTTTTATATGTAAAAGGAGTTTGCTGTTATTTCACTAGAATCCAAGACACACACACACACACACACACACACACGCACACGCACACGCACACGCACACGCACACGCACACGCACACACACACACCCTATTACCAGGCTTTCAGTTTCTGCCTGCCTCTCCAAACTGGCATCTGCCCCTGCATTCTGCAACACCCACACAACACCCATGCAACACACACTGAGAATCACTGGTCATTCCTGCTGTCCTTATGCTGCTCTCTTCCCTGAATAGCTTTTCCTGCTCCGTTTGTTTGGCCAGTATCTGCTGACCAATCCATCCATTCAATAAGTGATTGTTTATTGAGCATCTACTATGGCCAGTCACTCTGATAGACCGTGGGATGCAAAGATGGCCCCTTCCCTTCTGGAGTTTACATTTTCTGGACCACTTAATACTCCCTTAAAATAATACCACCTTCACTAACACCCATCCCTTCCTCCTAGCAGATTTATGATGTTGTCCCCCTGCAATGTTTAAAGTTCTATCGTTGTACCTTTAACATTGCACCAACACGCCGTCTTCCTCTCCTCTCCTCCCTCCCTCTCTCTGCTTGCCCTTCTTCCTTCTTTCTTCTCTCTCTCTCCTTTTTACTGGCAGCCATCTTCTTTGTCCTTCCTTGAAATTTATGAGGCCAATCCTTGAAATGAGAAGGTGACTACTTTCAAACAGATAAAAGAAAACCCTTCTTTTCCTAGCAGATAATTAATTTGTGTCACTTGCTGGTTGTGGAACATAATTGAGGCCAAGGGCTTAAGAAGGCCCTGAGAAGGAATTAGACACGTAGTCACACCAGGGGGAACGTATCACTCACTCAGCTTCCCCATCCCTGGAGGGTGAGGTTAGCAAGCCCTGCCCTCAGCTGGGTAGCAGAGAGATCTCAGCCTATTAAGAGGCCTGGCCAGGTGCAGGGTTCACTTACCACACAGTGAGCAGAGCGCCGGCTCCTGGCATCGCTGATGGGCTTATTGTCAAAGAGTGGAGGGAGGAGTTGGAAGCTTTAGATTCAAGTCCCAGCTCCGTCGTTGAGCGGAAATAGTCAGGCCTACTTCTTAACCCCTCCAGCCTCCTGTTCCTGGTAACCCACGAATGCTGTGGATTTCTTCTCCCTGCCAGTGAGGTCTGTGGAACAGCTTGGCAGGCTGAGAGCTCCAGGTGCCTCCTGGTCTTTACCTTTGGGCACAGTGGAAGGTTGGACACCGGCGAGAGGATGTTCCCTGGAAGCCTGAAGTCTGAAGCTGTCAGCAACGATCTTTGCTACCAAGACCAGCTTGTGGGGTCTGGTCATCTCGGCTGAGGTCCTGGGAGCAGAACCACTGGACGTCCCCAGGTGAGGGGGGGTCATCTCGGCTGAGGTCCTGGGAGCAGAACCACTGGACGTCCCCAGGTGCCCAGGCCTGCCCCGGCACCGACCAGCTGTGGAGTCTTGGCAAGTGCTGCTTTAATTTTGTTCTTTCCTTTCTTCACTCTCAGTTCTTATCGCTGCACAAGGGACACAGGTTTGTACTAGAACAAACAGAATTGTACTAGGTGGTGACTTTCCAGAGTGGATTCCTCACCACTTTTGTGAGAAATTTCAAGAAAAGAGTTTCTTAAAAAAATTCAAGAAAAAGTTTGAGAAATGCTGCCTAGCATAGAAAGATAACCAGAGTGCAGATTAGCATAATGCAGTTAGTAAAAGGCCTATAGTTGGGAGAACTGTGGGGCCCAAATTTTACAGAATCCTTATTGTTGTCCTGTGGATGTGCCAAGAATTGTTTGGGGAGCATGTGACAAAGCAGTCTCTTGAATTTTTCCCTGTCAAATATTTTGTGTGTCCATGAAACTCACACAGCTATTCCATAAAGATGGGGTGCTGGGGTTCACCCCTGCACCAAAGCTTGCCCACGGGTTGGTCCTGTGCCGCTGGAGTGTCCTGTTGAGTCTGTTTGCTGTCTCCTTCCCAGTCATGGTTTTATGCTTAAGACGACATTCAGCCAGGTTTCCCCAAGCAGGCAACAAAGGGGGGCTGGGTGGCAGGGAACCCAGCAGACCAGGAGCCCTACCTAAGTGCGTAATTGGCCGTGAGCTGCAGGTACTGGCATGTTGCACTTGTTGCAAACTAGCCCCCTGAGGCTCTGTGCGAGCTGAGCCTCGGAACTGGTCGCGGGTGTGCCGAGCCCCCCGCCTGTGGGCTATCAACCGGGAGCAGGACTGTGTGGCGCGACACGGCGTTTCCACGAGAAATGCATGGGGCCCTGCGGCTGTGCCAGGATCCGCATTGATTCCTGGAGGCAGAGAGGGGCGACTCTGACCCAGCTCCTGACCTCAGGTGCTCTTGGAGAGGACAGAAGATGCTGTGTAGACAGGTAACAGCATCTATCCGCATACACTGGTGGGCGCTGTCATCTGGGGGATTGGCCTCCATCCCAGATCTTGAGGATCGGAATCCCCAGGGTGGAGCCCAGGCATCTGTGTGTGATGATAAGTGACTGGAGCGGGAAATTATTGACTAATCTGAACCCGGGGCTCAGGAAGAGCGTGCGCTTTGCAGTCACCATGCTGATGGCGTGCCCTGGACAACGTCTCCATCTCTCTGTTCTTTCCCTTCCCTTCCCCCAGCTTTATTGAGGTGTCATTGATGAATAACACTGCAAGATATTTAAAGTGCACAGCGTCATGAGAGGCACTTTATGATACAGGTGTTCATTGTGAGCAGAACCCCGTCCAGTTAATGAACACATCCATCACCTCGCGAATTTGTCTCTTTTTTGGTGTGTGACCACTTTTAAGTTCTAGTGCCTTGACAGGTTTTCAGTTATAGTCCACAGAGTGACCCACTGCTGTCCCACGCTGGACTTGATTTATCTGACAGCCATAAGGTGCTACCCTTGGACCAGCCTCTTTCTGTCTGCCCCAGTTCCTGGCAACCACTTTCCCACTCTGTGCCCATGCGTGTCACTTTCTTTAGCTGTGGTGTTAAGTGCTACCATGCAGTCTCCATCTCGCTCTGTCTGGCTTATTTCACTAGCCATATTAGCGAGCATGCTCCTGCCTGCGTGATGTTGGAACAGACTATGAAGCACCTAGCCCAGGAGCTAGCAGGTGCAGGAGCTCAATGGGTGGCGGCTTGTCTCTGTATATTTATTGACATGTAGTAGAAATGGGTAAGTCCCCCATCGAGCTGATCCCTGAAGGTAGCAGGGAACTGGCTGGGACAGACCGTTGCATCTGGCATAGAGACTCCACGTGACTGCAGGGCTTGCCATCAGCCCAGACACCTCAGGGTCTTGCTTCTTACAGGGCAGAACTGGGGAGGGAGGAGCTGTGAGGTTGCAGAGATGCCGGGCCCTGTTTAGCCAAGATCCAGATTCCAGTTACAGCAGCTCATTTGATCTGATTCACACGTTTAGTATCCAAGCATTGACTTTCGTGCAGCATTTGTTAATTTCCTGTGGGCATGCCTCATTGTCATTGCTAGATCCTTAAAGCCAGGAACTGGACATTTGACACCTCTTTTTCCCCAATCTAGCACAGTGCAAACAATAAGCACTCAATAAAAACCTGTGGCTAATTGATAATTGATCTGTTGCAGCAGGAAGGGCAGATGCCAGCTGTGGCTGTTTTGTCCCCAATTTGGGTTCATTTCCACCTTTAAAGAGCTTGTGCATTATTATATTATCATATTATGCAAACCAAATATCCTAAAAAGACAGATAGTTAACAAACAGACTAGTAGATTAGGGATTGCCTGTGGGATTCATCCTAATCAACTAGCCTACTTATCTGCCTGTGATCAGGGCCCCGAATCTTTATCATTCAGCCGAGTGAAGCAACATACCAGGTTCCCAGAGGAGTAGAACGGGATTTCAATTACATATCCATTTTTTTATCACTCCACTGAAATAACATGGGCTCCCTGGCTCTAAATTGCTAAAAACCAGTTTAACTTAGGGAGACAAATAGACACTAATTACAGAGCAAAGTGGAGTCCAAAGCATCTAGGCACTTGGCTGAGCGATGCCTTCCGTCACTCCCTCCAATGCAAAATGGAAAGAAATTAAAGTCTCTGCTCCTGCTACTCCACTCTCAGGAACCCCTCCCTGCAAGGGGGTAGCAGTAAGGGGGGGGGTACAAAAGAGCCATCTGTGGAGAGAAGTTTGGATGTTCTTCTTTTAGCCTTGGCAAGCTATTAACTTGAAGACCGTGGCATCTGTTTCTTTTGTATAATAATCTGTGCTGTTGTCTACATTCTTATCTATTTAGAGGCACCCTGTAAATCCTAATCAGTTTTGCAGCTTCTCAGTGAAAAGAGTAATAACATATAGGCATCAGGTGACCTCACTAACGCCTGTTCCATGACCAAGCAGTTGAATGACCTTGAACTAGGTACATGACACTCATCTTTTGTACTTTAGTTTCTTCTTCTGTAAGGTGAGATCCAGCGATATACTGGCACAAAGTTAATCAGCTCTCCAGGGAGGAAAAGCTTTTTTCTATAGCTTTTGCCAATTTCCATGGTGTAAACGCTCCTGCTGTCACTGAACACAGAATTGGGCAGAGATGCCATGAGCTGCCCTTGGGAGCTGGCATGAGAAGTTTCCAGCCACCACCAGCTGAGATTGCTTCCATCATCTCATCAAATGACAAGTGGTGGCCATACAGAGCACATTCAGCCTCTCCCTGTCTAGATGGACACCTATCTCTAGTTCTTAAAGCTAAAATTCATTGGCAGGTAACAAGAGAAACCTCTAGCTTCCACCCCTTTCAGAGGTGGGTAACATTTTCATCATGAGATAAAAATAAAATACAGAATTTTGTTCATTATTTATGTCAGTCTTTGAATATGTAATAACAGTTATTAATAAAATGTAATAATCATATTCAAACTTTCATTGAGTGGAAAGAATCTCTTCTCTGCCTTTGTGCCTTTGTGAAGGAGAATGTGGACAATTTATTCCATGTCAAGTGAGTATGACAAGGGCTAGATTGACAAGGTGCCTTCTCCCAATCTGTCACACCCAAGTCCTCATGCTCAGCAGGTGCTTGGAGGCTGTATCAGTGAGTTCTCCTGCCCTTAGGGACTCCCCTCTTGTACAAATGGCACAGATAGGAGCAGCAGGCACGAAGTCCTAACTGGACCATTCAGGGTTCCCCAACACGTTTTGTGTTGCCTGCACGCCCATGTGTTTTTCTTGGGGACTCTTACTCCTGTTCCACTGTCATCACTAATGCCTCTTCTAGCTTTCTGCAGACCCTCCCCTGCTATATCTAGCTTCTCTTTCTTTGACCCACAAGAGCACTTTGACCCCTCCTGTGTCACAGTTCTTACCCTACCTCAACCACAGCTATCGATGCACCTGTCCTACCCCCAACCAGACTGTGAACATCTTGAAGGAAAAGAATAGGGCTTCTTAACTGTCTTTGTTATTTCCTACAATGTGCTTAATAAATGCATTTTGAATTTTAATTGAATTTGTATGACTAGAAAGTGATGTAGTTCCTTAATCTAAAGAGTTCTTTAAAAACGAGCTCCAAAGTTACATTCTATTGAAGAATTTGCAGAGTAACATAAGCCAGGACAGTTGGTGTGCAGAACAGTAGTAGGCAACCACATTCTTAGTATGCTTTGTGAGCTGCCAAAAGATGCACCCCCAGTTACCCAGTAGTGAGCTTCATATTCTGATGTTTTTCACTTCTTCAAAAACAGTGTCTTTTCATATATGCACTTGTTAATTTTGTGATTGAAATAATTAAATAATAGTTGCAAATAGGATATGTTTTTAATATTTTCTCAGCATAAAACATTGCTAGGTCATCCATAGAAGTGGTTGAATGCAGAATCTGTGCCTTCAGAGAGCTTGAAGTTTGGTGAGGAGGTTAAGACCAGTATATTTGATGTGTCAGTGGCCTGGGGGTGTTAGGGAGTATTTGACCTGAGCCTTGAAATGTGAAGTAGAATTTAGATAGGAAGAGGAAAAAGAGAAGAGGGAAAAGAGAAGCATAGGAGATGAGTTGAAGGGAGAACTGTATAGAAGTAGAAAGAGATCATTCTAGAACACAGAGAGGAAGATGTAGACTAGGAAAGAGTAGAGCATGATGGGGGAGAGTATGAAGGGGAGGGGTCTTGATTGGCCACTGTGAGTTTGTTGGGAGATAATACTACAGGTTTTTCTGAGAACTAAAAGATTAGGACCTTGAACATGTGGTGAGTTTAGACTTTATCTAATAGTCACTGGGAGGTCAAGGAGACTTCTGAGTGAGGAAGTAGCACAATGACAGATACTAGAGCATATAAGCCAGAGAATATAGGTGGTTGGAGTCAAGAGCCTTCATTGGGATTAGCTAGAAAAACTGACAAATCTGCCTGTGAAGATCATATGGTGATAACGAAGGAATAGGAGTAAGAAACACCAAGAAAAAAATCATAATCACTTGGGATGTGGTCAAACTATTTAACAGAGAGTCTAAGATTAAAGTAAAAGAGTGATGGGTGGGTAGCTATTGAAAAGATGTGGTTGATGAGAATTAGAACTGAACCTCGAAGTCCTTGAGAAACTCAGGAAAGTCCATGGGGCAAGCTGTTTTCTTTCTCTGTCTCTTTTTCCTCTTGGGTGAAAAGGTTGGGCTCTCTCTGGATCTTGGGATCAGTCCCACTTCCTATACAACTTCTCTACTCTCTTCTATTCTCTTTCTCTCCTCACTTATATTTTCCTCTCCCTTAATAGCATCAACTTCTCCAGGCCAACCATGACCCTCCAGTATTCCCCCTGCCATGTGACTCGGCTGTTTAACATATGCCTCTTCACACTTTGGAGCGGGGGTTGACTCAGTTTTCCATACCTGATACTTTATTGTACTACTGTACCTTGCTAGCCAATATTGTTTTAGCTGGTCTTGGCCCTACTCCAACCAGCTATAGTCTGAAGAGTAAGCTGATGCCAGAATCTTGATTATATAATAAAAAACAGACCCCAAGTAATGCAGCCAGGGCCTCAGAAAGGCTATAGGTGGGGAGGCATCGTGACCATTGTCAGTTTATATAGTCTTTGATTTTAGATGACAAAGTCGATGAGCAGGTCAACGGTGACTAGAATGTCACAAGCCTGACCAACTGGAAAAATAGGAGTAGTGACAGAGAAATAAGGAAATGTAGCAGGAAACTGTGTAGAGGCAGGGAAAATGATAAATTCATTTAGGACCAAGTTAGATTTCAAGTATCCATCCATTTACTACATATTTATTAACTGCCTCCGATTTGATGAAGATGGTACTAGATGGTAACTGAGTAGTTCTTAGACTTAAGACACTGGTGACAATGGGATATTAAACAGACTGTGATAATAGTGATACTTCCCACCTGTTACGCTCCTAGTCCATACACTGTGCTTTTTTATACTCTCAAACTTAGCCCTGATAGCCACCGTAAGATATTATTCATTCCATACTGTAATTGAGGACATTAAGGCTCAGAAAGATCAAATAACTATCCCAAGGTAACACAACTAGTGCAATTTGAACTTGAGTGTATGGTGACAAAACTTAGGTACTCTGTGCTGAATTACTTGAGGGCAGTGGGTCTGGAGCTCCACAGAGAGGTCAAGGCATTTGGCTCCCTCCTCATAGTGGTGTGAGCCAAAGAGAATTAACTTGTTCCTTTGAAGAAGAATCACACTTGCATCTCCCCTTTAGTAAATCTACCTTGAAGGAGGAGGATAAAGAGCCAGAAACCAAAACTCAAGAGCCCTCAAGCAGGAAATGGGGAGACAGAATCACCAGGAAGGGGCTCTCTGGGAGGAAAGAGCAGCTGATCTCTTTGAAGGCACAGGATGCATGTGGTGTCAGCTCCCGATATTTTAGGAGAAAATAGCTGAAGTGTTGTTGGGGGAAGAAGTATTGTGCTAGTTTAGTGCCATCCAAGGGGCAGATGGAATTGCGAGGAGACAGGTTTGGGCCCAATATAAAAATTAACGGAAAGCCTCTTCAATAATTGGAGTGGTTGTGAAAATTGCAGACACAATGGGGACCCACTGAACATGGCGCAGGCTGCGTGCGGGGTGGCGCTCTCCCATCTGAGGGCCTGTGGGGGCTGGAGTGCAGAAGACACGCATTGCGCTGACGGTCTTCAAGAACCTTGCCCACCCCCAGATTCTTTTATCCTAGATCTTTGGAGGACTTCAGAAGTGGGATTTCCATTGCGATTGAGACAGTCACCTCACAGAAGTGGGTAGTCAGGGAATGAGGCTACGTTGGAGACAGCATCTTTGAGATGATTGTCAACAATATGGCAACCAGGGAGGGCAGTGGCGACAGTTTCTTCTCATTCCTTCCTTTCTCCCCATTTTCTGTTGCCTTCCTTCTCTCCCTCCCTTCCTTCACTCCTTCCTTCCTCATCTCTCTCTATCTCTCTCTTTTTCCCTCCCTTCTTCCTCCCTCTTTCCCCTTTTCTCCTTCATTCCTGCCTGCCTTCCTTCTTTCCTTTTATTCCTTCCTCCATCCCCCTCTCCCTCCCCCTGCCTCTTTTTGAGATGGAGGGAGATGATACCACACTGTCCTCTAAGAGAGCCCTGGACACTAGGTGACAAGAGACTGACTGGTCATTTTGCGTGAGAATGGGGACCCACGTGCTAATTCCCTCTCTGAGGCAGGTCCCAGCTCAGAGTTCTCACAGCCACCACAGTGATTTCCCTGACATATCATCACAGACAACCTCCTTGGCTCAAATCACTTCCCGCTGTGCACCCATAACACACAGATTGGAGGTAACTTTACTCCAGAGAACCAATTAGCACAGACCCAGGCTGGGTAATTACAGTTTGATAAGATCCTCGCAGCCGATATCCAGGGCAGATAAAGCACTAGGAAGCTATTTCTTGGCAGGACTTGGGGGAAGAAGTACTATAATTTGCCTTCCTGCCTCTCCTCTGTCCGTGGGCCACCACCCCCACCTTTCCTAAATTTCTCCTGGCCCTCGGGATGAAGGTGTGTGAGGGAGCTGTCACTCAGAGACGCCGGAGCCAGGCCGGTGCCCTCCTAGGACCCTCTGCTGCCTGCGCCTGCCCTTCCATCAGCCCTGGGCGCTCTGTTACCCAAAGCTGAGGAGATGGAGCCAAGTGTCTGGGAGCGCCAGAGGGTTCTAACCCATGTGCCAGATACAGGAGTAGACTATGCATCTCCTCTCCATAATGATTTGCTGTCGTGGGGCTATGCTCAAAGTGACCTTTGACCCAGAGTCATCCTCCGTCCACTTCCCTTTGGGTAAACACAGAAGTGGTTTTCATGTGTGAGCCTGTTTCTCTTCTTATTCTGAGCTACTTGGGTCCCCTTGAACCTCCCTATGCCCTCCTCTCACTAGCTCCTCCCAACCATGTGGGGCTCCCTTTAATCCACTCTATCTTCTGCAGTCAGAGGGATCATTTTCAGATCAAATCTGGTTATGTCCTTCCCTTGCTTAAAACCCTTCCAGGCTCCCCACTGCTGTCAGGATAATGTGCGATGATGAGCTTGGCACAGCTGACGCCCCCACCCCCCTCCAGTCTTTTTTGGAACAAAACATTGTGGGGCCATCAAGGTCCACAGTATGCCATTGCACCGCTTTTTTTGAAGTCTTTGACTGGTAACTTTCCTTTGAGGAGTGTAAATTTTGCTATTTAAAATTAGTGGAGAGATGGATTTCTATTTTCGGTGTCCAGTTCTGTTCATTGTAACATACGTGTAGGTGTGTCCACCGGCACTGTCAGAATGCAGAATAGTCCCATTACTCCTACAGAATGCCCTCGTGGCATTGTTTGGGTGACTGTGCCCCTTCTCCAGCCCTTACCACACACTGATTTGCTCTCCATTGTTATAGTCCTAGAAAGACGTCACATCCCTGGGATTGTAGAGGAAGTAACCTTTTGAGGATGGCTTCTTTCAATCAGCCTCACATCTCTGTGATCCACCCAAATTGTTCATTCACATCAATAGCTTTTCTGTCTTCACGACTGAGGAATGCTCCAGTGTGTGACTGAAAAGCAGTGTGTGTATCTGCTCACCTGTTGACATGACCCAATATTTTACGCTGTCCTTTCTTTGGGGGGCATTTTTTCTCCCCTACTCTTTGCCAGTGTAACTCCTCATCCTTCTCTGATATCAGGTTGAACATCCCTTCCTTAGACAGGCCCCTCAGACTCTGGACAGGAGAGGATTCCCCAGCGAGGTGACCCAAGCCCCCTGTACTCCCCCCACAGACACACCCCTGCCCTTTATGGTAGTTTCTGGTCAAATCATCTGTCTGTCTTCTCCACCATCTTTGAGGTTCATGCCATAGTCATGTTGTTCACCACTGTTTCTACCAACCAGTAAGACCGAATAACTCTTCATTAAGTAAACGAGTACCCTTTGCTTTTTATACCCAGGGTTAGCACTAAACAGTCAGAAAGTCGCAGTGGCTGCACGAGAAATTAATAGCGACATGTGTTTTGGTGTCCATCTCTTATGCAGAACATAAACATAGCATATAATGTGAGCGTAAGTTCCATGTAAACAGACACATGTGTTGCTTTTTTCTACACTGGTCAGGTCACTTTGTCACCCTTTCCTAATATTCAGAGCCACCAGTCCTTTATTTATTTTTATTTTTATTTTTGCAGCATTGCAAAAAGGAATTGAAGTGGCTTGTAATAATGACACACTACAGTAAGACAAAAATCTAGACAGATGATGGGATGAAGTGAAGTAGAGGAGGAATGGGGGGGTCAGCCCTAGGAAAAGCTGCAATAACAATTCATACCAAAAGCCGAGCTCCCTAAGACAGAAGGGACGCCCTCTGTGGCAGATTTTGCACTGTCCATTAGTAAAAGTTAGACCAATTTCCCTGGAGAAGCTGAAGCTGAGGGAAATTCCCCATGTGGGATTTCACAAAGGAATACAGAGATCTAAGAGGCCATTTTTAAAATACCACTCTTCCATTGAATGCAATAGTTAAACTCGTTGCTTTTTCTGAAAGCATCTCTTCAGTGCAAAGTTAAAACAGTAAGTCAGTAAATCTACTTCCAGAAGGAGCCAAAACCATTTGGTCCAGATACACAGCTCTCTGATCATCAGACTTGATCCAGGGATAAGATCTAGAATATCTAGAGGAATAGATGGGCTGTGTGTCCTTCCGATAATCCTCTATGAATATTATTTCTTGCTCTGGGCTTTTCATGACAGCCAGCAGCAGACAGCGCCAGTGTGTTTCCAGGGAGGGCGTGGAGTGTTGGCGTCTGTGTTGTCAATACAGGGGAGCACACAGCCTCCACAGAACAGCCTGGGAGGTGGCGGCAGTGGCATCCTCGCAGGAAATCAAGGGGCCTCGCCAAGGCTCTTGGCTGACCAAGCTGCCACTTCCCCACCATGCTCAAAGGGGCACAAATATAATACGCTCCTGGGAGAGAAACCCACCCAGCCCCTACTCCTACACCCCAAATATGTCAATACCGGGAAGAACCCATTGCAAATGCCGGTGCCCTTTCAGGCTGAGTTATAAAAGGGAGAACTCTAGGAATATCCAGATCCTGGGATTAAATATCCTGAAGAAAATAGGGGTATTAGCTGCCATTGGATGCAGGAAGCGTTCCCACGGGCACCTTTTTGTTTCATTTGCTATTCACAGATGCAGGGCAGGAAGCAGACTGGACAAGGCTCACCATTGTTTATCTCTTACAGATGCCACAGTGATACTTAAGAGGTAAGATGAGCTGCCTGAAGTCCCGGCATAATGTGTCAGAACCAATACTGTGTTCTTCTGGCCTCAAATCCGGTGTCCTGTGCACTCCCCACTTACACGAGGATGTGACACGTGGCATGGCTTCCTGGGGGAAGAGCAGAGAGAGGCAACCTAGGTCTTCAGGCCAAGAAGGAGAAGTTTCCAGCTATAACAGAAGGGATTTGGGTTAGACCTTAGGAGGATATTCCTGCCAGGAAGTTATAAGTCATAAGAACAGGCCAGAGCCAGAGACGCTGGATTTTCTTATACCCTTTGCAAATACGGGAGCTGCTCTTGGTCTGGAGTAGTTTTGGGGTGGTCCTATTGAGAGAGCCTACGTCTCCCTTGAATTTCCTTTTGCCGCCCACCCTAACTTTCCAGAGAAGCTGGGGCTCCCAAGAGGGCTCAGCCAGGAGCATGTGCCATTTATGGGTTCATTCTTTCACCCTTAATTGCTGTGCTGAGCCTCATTTGTACCAGAGTCTCAGCGGGTGATGTTTTCCACCCCAGATAGTTTAGACAAAGAGGTTTTAATGGAGGGCTAGTTAAAGAGATGTGGGCAGGACAAAAAGCCACCGAGGCTCAGTGGATTCTAAGACCATGAAAAGCAGCATCCAGAAGAGGGCGAGTTACTCGAGCTCATGAGCGTGGGCATCACGTAGGGGCTGTTGCCCAGGAGGGCCCCTCCGCTCCTGCCAGGCACCCTGGGTCAGAGCAGAGAGGGAGCCGGAAGCAAGGCCACCCTTCTCTACCCCCTCCCACCTCTCATGTCTCCCTCTGCCGCAGAGGCCAACAAGCATCTGGTCATCAGAGAGCATGGGGCGCCGTGCCCCGGGCCAGCCTTCTGAGGCCAGAGCAGGAAAAGCCAGTGCAGTAGAAGCAAAATCCCCGCCCTCCTCCAGCTTTGTTCTAACGAGGAAGCCAGACACTAGGTAGGCAACAAGGATAAGGCACAGCGACAGCGCTGAGTATGATGGGGAAGGGGGGAGCTACTTTCAATAGAAGGGCCAGAGCGGCTTCTTAGCAGGTGACAGTGTGCAGAGATCTGAATCAGGTGAGGGGCTGCGCACTGGTCCCCACTTAGGCAGCCTGGTTCCAGGAGAAAAGAGAACCTCATTTGGGAACAGCAAGGTGGACCCCAGTGAAGGCAGATTGTGCAGAGGCCCCCACCATATGAGGCAAGAGCTGGACCCAGCCAGGCCTCCCCAGCCCCTCCCACCGCCCGAGCAGGCTGGACATCCTGCGGAAGGGATGAGAAACCACAGCGAGGGCTGCCGAGGCGCCGCAGCCTCTACCTCCAGGCTGGGACGGTGGCTCCTGCGGCCGCCGCAGGCGTGTGCCCGCACCATAGCAACCGCTTCCTGCTGAACGCAGCGATGCTTGTCACCGGTGCGGGGGTGCAGGGCCTTGGGCTTAGTCAGCGAGAGACGAGACGAGGGCGGGGAAGGAAGGCCGCTCTCACCAATTGCTAGGCAGTGACCCAGAAAATGCTTCAGACTCCCGTGGCTTCTCCCCAAGAGCTTGAAGAGAGTGGCAGCTGGTGGGCAGTGGTGGAGCACCCACTCTCGGCCCTGGCGGTTCTGCTCTGAGGTCTGGGGCCTGTGGAGTGGACTACAGGCAGAGTTGTGGGGGGCTCGGGGCGCGCTAACTCACAGCGACAAGGGGGCCTCTCAATCCGTCTCTCCCTCTCTCACACACATTCTTCTAGAAACACAGGGTTCCGTTAGAGCATGCAGCAGAAACACTAAGCTGACGTGGAGGTTCTAGAAAGGCTTCCTGTTGGGAGTGCATTTAAGCTGACTGGAAGGTGGAGAGGGCTGAGGCCAGCAAAGATGTGCAGAGCCGTTCCAGGCGGGAAGGAGCCTGGGCAGAGGCCGGGAGGTGAGGAGCAGCCGCCGTGCGCCGGGACACGAACTGGGAGTGGGGGGGGGGGCGCTGGAGCGTAAACCGGAAGGAGCCTCCGACAGACGTGACTGGGGCCAGGAGCTCCTCCTCCCCCTCTGGCCCCTTCTGTGAGCTGCCGGGGAGGGTGACAATCTCGCTTCCTATTTCTGGGCACTTTACAGTTTGCACAGTGCCTCCATGTTGGTTTTGCCAGTTTCCATGTGAGTTATGACTCGGGCAGAGCCCGGATTGTGAGTGCGGGTGAGCGCAGACGCTCCTTGGCACCATGCGACTTTTCCGGGCTCACCGCTGAGGGTCTGGCGCCCAAGGTGTCCAGGCCCCCAGCCTGGTATTGGCCCCTCTTGCCTGGGGCCAAGCCCATCTGCACCGACTGTGCTTCTGTAGCTGCTGCCCTACAGGCGGGACCCCACTAAAGGGACAGGCTGACCCCTAGCTGGCCGCAGGTTCATGCCCCGGGCACACACATGTGAGTGTAAGTGTGAGCACACAGTCTTCATGAAGACCTGCCCAGTGCCAGGTGCTGTGATTGACACTTAAAATCGCAGGGACTGGGTGCCCCTGGGATTCCAAGGTGCTTTCTCTCCTTGGAAGATGACAAGGGGTGGCAAATTTTCAAGTGCGCAAATTGTGTTTTGTAGCAGTTTGGCTCTCTGGGGTCCCTGCCTCACCTTACTGCCACCTCCTACACCTCTCTCCTGCAGCCGCACTTTACACTTCCATCTTTCCTCCTGTGCTGCTGCCTCTTTTGCTCTGGACTCTGTTATATATCTGGGATCTCTCCTCCTGAAGCTTTGTCTCCTTTTCTAGAAACTTCCCATCATTGCTTGGTCTCTCATGCCCCTTGCTGTCTCTGCCCCCTCCCAGCCGTGCTGTCATTTCCACAGCAGTGCCTCCCCAGGGAGAGTAACATCGGCCCCAAAGGAGTTGACCTGGAGGGCTTGGCCTTCCTTCCAGATCTGTGCTTCCGGGTCAAGTGGCGAGAAAGCCTCAGGCCACAACTGTGTGTGAACAGGAGGAAGCCAAGGGGACAGGAGACTTGGAGACGCTGAAGGAAAGAGCAGCTATTAGTTACCGTGGGGAGAAAAAGAAAAGAAATTGGTCAGACAGTAGGTGGCCCAGGAACGGGCTCTCACAGCCCAGATCTGCCCTGAATTTAATCAGGGTTCAGAGTAGCGTTGGGTGGGGCGAGGCGATGCTCCACCTCTGCTCCCCTCCAGCTTTAACCTGGGAACAGGAAGGAAGGGGAGCAGGCAGCAACCTGAGGTCCCTGGGGTAGGTGCCCAGTTATGTCTTTGGAAGATGGGAGATGAATAATGGGAGGTAGAGAAGATGTAGGCAAGGGAAAGGGGGACAAATAGCTGCCAGAACTACTCAGGGCTCCTGATTCTCTTCTGCATCCCAGGAAATGCAGTGCTGGTCTCTGGTAGCCGAGTTCTGTCCTCTGGCCCTTCCATGTGGCTTATCAAATGACCAAATATTAGTCCAGTAGATTTAACACTGGCTGAAGGCACCTGCAGGTATTAGCCTCTGGGGAGGTGCTGGGAACCAGGGCGATGAGGAATGCTTCTTTTAGGAAGATGTCCACGGGCTGCTGAGAGAGACAGCAGTTCACCAGCCGTCAAGCCCATGAAAGTGACATGTGCAAAGTCCAGTGATGGTTGGTGTCCCCTTCAGTGCTGGGGGACAGTGACAGTAGGATGGGGATATAGGACTTGTATCCTTCTACCTAGTGTGAGTCAGCCACGCTTCCCAGAGGGCTGTGCCTTAAAGGGCCTTCGAGGGAGTCTGACTTTTGTTAGTTTGGCTTTGTGGGAGATAGCAGGAGTTCAAATTCCATTCTAGTTGTACCCTGATCCCTTTGCTTCTAATCCTGGGGGACTCATCAGCTCCTTCATTAATGCCCCCCACCGCGTAGGCACTGCTCCACCAGGCATGGCGGGCTCTGGCTGGTGTGCATTTGCTCCCTCCATGCTGCCCGACCTCATCCTGCAGCAGAGATGGGGTAGCACCCCATGGAATTCCAAGGACAATGAGAACAATCACAGCAAACGCTCTTGGTTTTCTTGTGAATAAGTATAAATAATGTAGGAAAAAATTAGAAAAATGTGTCAAGAATCTGTTTTAACCCCTTCCTGGCTCCCTGTCACCTCAGCCCCACGATACAAACTCCAGGCTTCCCTACCTACCCGCCCAGGCTGTCTCCCCCCATTGGCTTCTAGGAACGCTCTCCACACCCACATCCATGCCCTAATATCAGCAAGCCACTGGCAAGTCTTGGTATTTATCTCATTTTCTTGTGCTGTCTTCAGTATTCCTATTTGCTTCATGCAGAATTTCCTTCCCTACTTGGTCTACCAGTTCGACGTTTCCTATAATTTCAGGTAACTTGTGAGTAAATTCTGTCCTGGAGCAGGTTATGTCTAGATTCCTCCCCTTCCTCAACTCACTTAGAGGCAATTCCCTAGAGCCCAGCCTCTACCAGGATAGGAGCACTTACAAACCACTACTTATGGGGCAGTCCCCACTGGCCTGTGACTCCGGTGATGGCAGAAACTAGCTCATCCGTCTCCATGCCTTCAGTGCCTGGCGCGGACTCTGACATACACTTGGTGCTTGATAAATATTTGGTGACCCCGTAAGTGAGTCATAAGTATCATTCTGTCCCTTGAGTGAGCAATCTAAGTAGTAGGAATTTATCCTAAGGAAATATTACAAAAGAAGGAACAAGAAAGGCAAACGCAGATATTCATTGCAGGATCATCTTCATTAGTAGAAGAGCAAAACACCCTAAATGTCACCCATAAGGGAATCGTTAAGTGAGTCACAGGCTATTGTAACTATTGCCATTAAAAAGAGTAACTACGGAGACTATGTAATGATGGAGAAGATGTTTCCCACACAATCTATGGTGTTAAAATGGTATACAGTAGTTCACTCTACTTATGTTTGTGCAAAACTCTAGGCAACAACTAAAGGAGACTATACAGTAAGAAAATTAATTCTTGGGCTGGGTTTAGTCAACTGGAGTGATTTATTTTCCTTCTTGAAAATTCCTTTTAATATTGTTATGATAATATTTCTGAGATGAAAGGCCACAGTTAGTCAGTACATGAGCCATGCAATCCAGGGGTCTCTAAGAGGGATTTGGAGAAATCTTCTTTCAGCACATCTGCCTTTAAAAGTAGATAGCCCCGAACACTCTGGCTGCTTCTTATAACCCTGTAAACCAAAACATTCAGAAATTCGTAAAGCTTCTTGTCTTTTCAGCTCCCTGATATTATAGATTTGGGTCCTATCTCCTTTTAAGTTCTCCCTTCTCAGGCCAATAAATCTTATCTCCAGTGAGTCTGCAGAGGGCGCTTCCCAGAATCACCTTCATCCCTTTGATCATCCTGTAACTCTTTCCTGGGTCCTTTCCTTACTTAGGGCACTATTTGCATAGTAGCCGTTGGCCAAACACTTACCTGTGCCAAGTAGGGTCCCCTACATCTTAGTCTTAGACCTGAAGTCCGTTGTCGGGGACAACCATTTGGTCCCAGATGGGGATATTGGTCACCCTAGTGCCAGCCTCCATTTGTTAGGTGCTGCAGTTAAAGTTAGGAGCTGGGTGGGTGAGCTCAGGCCCTCGAGGGGCTTACATCCTAAAAAGAGGGGAATAGCCAGAAAAGTCACAGAGAGTTTGAGCGTGCTTTACAGAGATTCGCACCGACTGCTGTGAGTGCGTAGAGTAAAAAGCAGTGGTAATTGCACACGTGTGTGTGTGTGTGTGTGTGTGCGTGTAGGAAAGTGTGCAGGGGTGGCCTGTGGAGGGGATAGTATTTGCACTGAGCTGTAGGTTCTCCTAGCAGACAGGTGTGGTGCTCACACCCCTCTTTGAGTCTCACACTTGGGCCTGCACCGCATTGTGTGTGTGTGAGGCTGCGGGCACTTTCTCCATGGCTAGGACCCTGTTCCTGTGTGGTTTCCAGTGGCCTTCTCGGAGCGAGCCGTCTTCTCCTCTCGGAGTGGACAGGAGTGCAGGCACGAGCCCTGCCTTGTCCACGGCAGTTAGGTAGGCAGGTGTGTGGACAAAGGAGCAGTGATGTGGCCTCTCTTTCTTCTTGGGCAACATCCTTCCCCTCAGAGAGGAAGCATAGGTGACACTCTGGGGTGTCCTAGGCATTTGGTGTGATAAAAGGCAGGCATCTGAGAACTCCCTGTTCTAGAATCCTGAGCTCTTTCTTTGGTCACTTGCTAGACTCATATTAGACTGACAAGATGATTTCGTGGCACTTCATTTGTTTCTCACAACCAGGCTTGGGTGTAGGGACCCTGCGTTATCCTTGTTTTACAGGCTAGGCCAGATGCTCTGTGCAAGGTCACGCCGACTAACTGACAGGCCCTGGTCCCAGCTGTTGGTCTGTTTCCCTCCCAAACCTGTGACCTTTCACCCCACTCCCCCAGGACAAGGACCTCATCACTGGGTAGTCTCACCCAGCCTTCCCCTCTGGCCAGTGCTTGCATGACCGTTCCTGTCTTGTGGGTCCGGGATCTTGCTGGGGGTAAGGCGTTGGTGGGGGGCAAGTAAGCCCAGAGCTGTTCATTCCGCAATCTCTCCTTTTTGTCCAGATTTGTTTTCTGATTTGTTTCTGGTTTGTCTTTTTTTCCGGGGAAGGAGGGAGGCGTGGGGGCGCCCCAGCCTTTTCTGAGACTCTGTGTTTATTTCTCCTTCTGTTGTGTGGGGATTTTAAATGACGAGGCTTTGATTTTTCTGCCTCCTTGGGAGACTTGAGCAATTTTTGTTTGAAACCCACCACTCGCTCTTGTACTACATTGCGGGCTGGTTTTGCCTGCTGTGGACCCCAAAGGCCTCAGAGCTGAGTCTGTGGCTGCCTGTGCGCCTTCCCCCACCTGGCATGGGGTGCACATGAAAGACCTTGCCTCAGTGTGCTTTGCTGGAGTCCGGAGAGCACCAGGGAAGGACAGTGGGAGTGAGGGCGGCACTGCTGGCCCGAGGGCGCTTCTAGTGGGTGCTTGGCCAGTCCCCTGCTCACTTTGTGTTGGTAGGTGCGGCACGGGCGTGGCCTCATGGCCCCGAGAAACCACCCGTGCACACAGGAGGCCGGGCCAGCATGCTTTCACTTTGGTCCAGCGCAGACATTCACAGGAGCAGACGCTAGCACAATTACATGGGTGCACAAGCATGTCACGTAGGAAACACGTGTTACGCATGCTCTTGGCCTTGCCAGCATGTGGCCTCCGCTCGGTGGGATGCTGGGTGTGAAGACATCATCAAGCCCAGGTAGCCCCACACCTGTCTGTGAGCAAGAACAGAAACGTGCAGGAAAGGTGTTGGATGAAGCTGAGTCTGCACGCCTGCAAACGTGGCGTGAGCCTGCAGAGAGCTTAGGCGAGCTGGGTTCCAGACCCCAGCCTCTCCTGACGACAACAGCCTGCACTTGTGGGCCGACCCGGGAAGGAGCAGACGCGTGCACAGATATTTATGTTTGTGTGAACATGTGAGCTCAGGCGTGTGTCTTTGTACGGGGCGGGTGCGATTACCCAGCGCAGGTGGGGTCCGTGAGCAGGTTTGCCAGGGACACGGGAGAAGACTCTGGATGTGGGTGAGAGAATGTCGGCGCATTTGCGTGGCTCTGTCCGGTGTTGGTGTTTGCTGTGTCCATGGCCCCACCCCAGAGCACATGCATCAGCAGCAGCAACAAAGAAGAATGAAAAACGGTGTAAAACGGCATTTCTGGCACCTCAGGAGCAGACCCCTCGCTGGCGGCAGCTCCAGCGGCGTCTGTTACCATGGCTATCACTGAAAGCTGCTGCTGCGCCTGTTTGGTTCTAAGTCCCTATCTCGGTGACACCCCTTCTGGAACTCAAACCCTGTTCCCTTGGTACTCCCTTCCCTTTTAAATCTGGGGAGGAGGTCCAGTTCCCCCCAGTCTCCACGGGAACCTTGGAGGATGTCAGCCTGTCTCCTGTTTCGGCTCCCCCACCCCCGGAAATGTACATGCACCCAGAGGCGCCTGGGAAAGCAGAGAGATCCCTGAAGATGCTTGTTGTGGGTCTGATCTGACCCAACCCAGGAGGACGGGCTGCCGGGGCCCAGGCTCAGGGTGAGACAGAGTGGAAGCTGCGAGTCTGCACAAGTCCAGGGTGGTGGCAGAGGAGCTCGAGGGAGCTGCAGACAAAAGAGCTGTGCCCAGCTGCCTTGGGTTGGCCCTCACGCCACCTCGAGTGCCCACACCTGTTCCCTTGCCCAGTTTGTGACCAGATGAGATGGAGGCTGAGAAGCTGGAATGTGCCACTAGAGAGCAGCGAGTCAGGGTCAGGCTGTGGGGCGCTTGCCCTGCTCGCGAGTGCTTGGTTTGGGTAGCTCAGCTCTTTAAGGCAGGGCCAGTGGGGCCAGGTAGCCCCTGGCACATCAGCGGTCAGCTTCCGCTGTCCCAGGCACAAGGGGCAAAGGCAGCTCGGACAAGGGGCATCCGGCAAGCACTTCCCACTCCCCACTGTGCACCCCGGGCTTCTCCTCCAGATAGTTGGCTCTCTGGGGGTGGGAGGCAGCCCTCAAGATGACGCAAACCTTGCCCTGAGCTCTGGTCAGCCAGGGCTCTGTAGATGTTCGCTGATTAAGGAGCCAGGGCCCGGGGGTCTCCAGTCTAAGTGTCCTGCGCGGGACACTGGCTGTATGTGGGGGCCACTCTTTGCTTTTCTCTGCCTTGCTTTCTTCATCTCAAAAAATGAGGTTCTTACATTGAATTATCTCTACACTTCGAGCACTGACATTTTATGATTCTATTAACTAATTGAATTGGGTGGACATTATGGCGAATGTTGAACAACAGGATAATTTTTCTTTGAACATTAACCAGATCCCCAGGCTGTGTCAGAGTCAGGTCAGCATAAAGCACAACCTGAAATCATTTTACCTTCTCTCTTTTCACAAGTGAACAGAGGCACCGTATTCCCACCCTGCTACGGGGCTTCCTGGTGGTGAGAGTGCTTTGGGGACTGCTGGTCCCTTAAGCCAGGTGCCCCTACATTCCCTGCAGCTGGAACTGGGGCAGCTGGCTTTGGGAGCTGTTTATTTATTTATTTACTTATTTATGTTATGTCTGCATAGACGCAGGAGGGCAGTCTTAGGGCAAGATATGCAGCCCTGGGGAGTTAAGAGAGGGGTACAGAAGAGATCTAAGTTGGAGATGCCGATCTTGACCCCTCCCACAGAAACAAGGAACATAGGTATATCTTTGTGAAACTAGGCGAGCAGATGTGGGATTCTTTCTCTAGCACCTGGCTTCCTGGGTCACCGCCTTGATGACTTTTTCTTTCTTTCTCATTGATCAGTATTGTAGGTTGAATTAAGCCACCCTCTGATCTCTGTGTACTCAGCCCCAGTACCTCAGGATGTGACCTTGTCTAGAAATGGGGTGGCTGCAGATGTAATTAGTTAAGATGAGGTCGTCCAGAATTAGGGTGGACCCTACTCCAGTAGGACTGGTGTTGTTATAAAAGGGGCAGTTGGCCACAGACAGTGGGAGTGTGGGTGCCATTTGGAGATTAGGCAGATTAGGGGGATGCTTCTATAAGCCAAAGATAACCAAGGATTGCAACCAAGGATGACCAGAAGCTAAGCAAGAGGCATGGAAAAAGTTCTCCCTCCTAGCCCTCAGGGAAGCAACTCTACAGACACCTTGACCTTGGACTTCCAGATTCCAGATTTGTGAGACAATAATTTTCTGTTGTTTCATCCCCCCCATAGTGTGGTACTCTGCTAGGCAGCCCCAGTAACTAATTCAATAAGAACACCAACGGCTGCAGAGAGAGCCTGGGATCTCTGCCATCCCCTCCTCTGTTCTCTCCCTAGCCACTCCCGAGACTGCACACAAGCGTGTTAGATAGAAGGATCGTAACAGCAGGTAAATACCAGAGGCAAAGTGCTTTTTCCAGCCCAGTTCAGCTTCATAACTACCACTGTGATTCAGGGCTTCCTTCCTTCTCGCCCACCTAAGTCTCACCTGCCACGGGTCCAGCCCATTTGTCTTAGTTAGCCCTCCAAAAGAGACCCTGATCAGCCAGAACCCCCACCTCCAGAAGACAATCCTTTATTGTCTGAAAGTTCCATGTGGAATGTCCTTTCCAGGACCGCTGACAGATTCTCCCTTGTGGATCTAGGTAAACTTTCCACTCGCAGTCCCGCCCTTGGGCTCGCCCCCAGATGTCCGCGGGTGACCTTGCTTCCCACTTCTCGGGTGGGCGAGACGGGACCTGCTTGCTTCCACCCACCCAGCCTCCTCCTGTCTCGGGGGCCCCTCCACGCAGGCTGCCCCTGCTTGTTTATGCGCTGGCACCTGCCTTGTCTCCAAACACAGCGTGGAAATAAGTCCTAAGGACTGAGAGACAGCGGCTGCGAAACCGCAGTGACCGATGAGAGGGCCTGATTGCTTGTGCATAGCTGCTGAAAGGGGTCTTGACATTTTAAGTGCTCGTCAGAGTGAGGAATGACAGCGGCAGACAATGAGACACTTCCTCTTTGCCTTTTGCTGGCTATTAATAAGTGTTTCTGAATCTGCAGAAGTGGGAGAGATTCTGGGCCACTGGGTTGGGTGTGCTGCATTTTTTTTCTCACTTTGTCTTTCTTCCAGTCCCATTTCCTCCTCTCTCTCCAGCCTCCCCCTCCTCTAGTCGCCAGGTTCCCTTCTCTCCTCGGCGCTGCCTGCTGTTTGTCTTGGAGTCGGATTTGTTAGTGCTCAGGAAATGTCACCAGGCAGCTGGACGCTGACCTGCTCTTGGCTCTTCGCTGGAATTCAATCTCTTAGTCTCCCTAGCTTGGACCCACTGCCAAATCCCACCCACTTCCCCCCTGGGTTGCAGAGGAATAGAAGGGGTAGAGCAGGCTGGCACAGCAGATCGAGAGGGGGTGCAAAGCTGAGAGAGGGGTACAGTGTGCTGGATGCATGCAAAGACCACTGGGAGCAGGCGGGGTGAGCTGGGACAGGCTGCCAGGCCTTGGGGAGAGAGGTGTGCAGAGAGAGCCAGGGAGAGTCCCACCTGCCCTCTTCGCCCTTTCTGTCCCTCCAGCAGCACAGACTTCAGAAAAGCCACCAACGGCTGTGTCCTCCTTCTTGTTGGGGGGGCATTGTCTCCTGGCCTTGGAGAGGACATTGGCACACCACATCCTCGAGGAGGCCAGTGGATTCCCAGGACCCTCCCTGGTGCTCTGCATCTCATGGTTCATTGTTCTGAAATTCACTCTCCACCAAATTTGGGGGACCAGCCCCCCAGTGTGTCCATAATTGAGGTGCTTCCCTGGGTGCTAACACTGGGGCAGTCCTGGGCAAGCCGAGACTGTTAGCCACCCAGCCCGATGCCCTGCACAGCCCCTGGCTTTGCTTCTGATGCTCTCTCTTGGTTTTGTGCTCTCTGTTGGAACAGGCAGCGGACAGTGAGGAGGGCGCAACAGGAGGCCTAAGGTGGCTCAGGAAGGAGTCTTCAGAGCAGAGCAACATGGCCTTCTCACACAACAAGAGAGAAAAAGAGCTGTCCAGACAAGGGTGAGTGACACCTCGAGGCGCCTTCTAAGGCACAGGATCGCTGGGTCTCTAGGGAAACAGGACTGGGGGGAACCTAGCAAAAGGAGGAGCGGTGCCTAGCTCCCAGACCGGCCTGGCCCTCTCCTCTCCATGTCTTGCCCCCTCCTGCATCCTTCCCCAGCTACCCCCCCTCTAGCTGGGCTTTGCTGGAGATCAGCTCCAAAGCCTTATCCCAAGCCCACAGCCCTTGGATCTCTTTATTCTGATTCAATTACATACACAATATGAGCTTTGCAAACAGAAAATTACACGCTGCAATAATTGAATTCTTTCCTGGACTTGAGGCTTGCTGGGCTATGGTGTGGAGCAGCTCCCAGACACCCAGCCTTGCCCCATGGCCCCCCCTTCACTTAGCAAAATAATAATGAGCATTTAGACACCGTTTTATAGTTAATGGTATCTCTACCATCTCTACCATCTCTTTTGCATTTTACAACTATGTAAAGAAAGCTATTAGTATCATTATGTTATTATTTATCACCTCTTTTCTGCGAAGGCGGAAACTGAGGCACAGAGCAGTTAAAACTGCTCAAGGAAACATAACAGATCATTGTGGGAGAGCCAAAATCCAAATCCAGGTTTTCTGAGGCAAATTTCCTGTTTCTTCCTGGTCCAGCCTAACTCTGTATCCTGCCACCTACTCCCACACTACCTCATTGACCTGGCCCTCCTGGGCCCTGTGGTTCATGGACAAGAGGACCATTACTTTTCCTCCCTCCCATCAGTCTCGGACTATCTATTATCTCCAGAACCATGGATGTGATAGATCTTGTCTTCTACTGGAAACTAGCGACTCACTACTCTAAAACCTGCTAACTACCTACAAGCCAAGATTATTATTGGATAACCTAGAGAAAATTCTTATCCTTCCGTTGGCCTACCAAACCTTTTCTCTTTACTTTCCCTCTGCAAAGCAGCTACTTGCATCTCACTTTCCCTGCCCTTTGAGAAAAAAGTAAGTAGACTCTGATCCTTGTATATACAATGCATATGGCGTTGACTTCTGCCATCCATGCCAATTTCCCCTCAACCCCTCAACTATTGCTTACTGAGCATCGCCTATGTGTCAGCCACTTGCTGTCTCACTTAGACTTCACAATATATTAATAAAGTAACTTATTTCTATGTTATATATGAGGAGCAGGGGCAGAAAAATAAGTCTTGCCTGCATCTCAGTAGTTCTAGGTCTACCAGCTCCAGAGCCTGTGCTGTTAACCATGTGCCACAGCTGGTAGGGGCACGGCCTCTTCTTCCTCCTTAGTTCAGGTCAACCTTGTTTCATCTGAACTGGAATATTGAATCCTCCCTCAATGGGCTCCTTGATTTTTGTCTCGCAACCATAAAATCCATCCTCCATACTTAGCCAGGGAGTGATTTCATAAACATCTCTGACAAGTCCACTGCCAGGTTCCAAGAAAAATTCAGTAACTCCCAATTGCTTACAAGGAAAGCAAAAGTGCTTGTTCTTGCTTTCTGGTAAAGAAGATTCAATATTGCAAAGATGTCCATTTTCCCCAAGTGGATCTATAAATAATTAATGAACTCTTAATCAAGATCCCAATGTGATTTTTCTTGGACATTTGAGGGGACTTGATTAGCTAATTTTGAAATCCATATTGAAAATAAGTATCCAGAAAATCAGGATAAAAGAATGAAAAAAGAAAGGGGGTTTACCCTGTCAGATTGCAAAGCCTACTCTAAATGTGTTATATTTAAAACAACAAAATTCTGTGGTATTGACCCATAAGTAGGCAAACAGGTTGATAGACTAGAATAACAATCCAGAAATATATATTACTGTATTTTATTATATATAATATATATTTATATATATGTATATCATACAGTTGACTATTTATTGAGAAAAATATGGAGGTAGATTCTACCAGTCACAAAAACCAGTTGCAAATCGTTTAAAAACCTAAACATTAAAATATCCATAATATTTAGAAAATACATAGGATGATTTATTTATGACATTAAGATTGAGAGGACCTTTTTAAATAGGTAAAAATAAGCAAAAGACATAGAGCAGGGTTGACTTACCACCTATTTTTATAGAAAAAGAAAGTTATATGGGTGCATAGCCACATTTTCTGTTTATGTATTGTCTATGGCTGCTTTGTGCTACAGTGGTGGAAATGAGTAGTTGTACAGAGACCATAGAACTCATAAAACTGAGAATATTTATTATCTGACCATTCATGGAAACTGTATTAATCCCTGACATTGAGTACAAAGATTGATAAAATATGATGACATCAAAATTCAAACTTACCAGTCACAAAGAGAGCATGGACAAAGTTTGAAAGGTGAAGCACATACTTGAAAAAGATATTTTCAGCATATCTAACAGTGGCTAAGTGATGAAAACTGATTACAAGTCAAGGAGTCACTCTAGCAAGAAAGAGACAATAACCCCCTAGAAGAGTGGACAGAAGATATGAACCAGAAATATTTGAAATGACAGGTCAACAGAAACCTGAGTGGATGACCACCTCACTGGTTTTATCACTCAGTGTCCAGTAGGAAATGAGGGTAAAATGAGGCAATGTGAGGCTAGTTTAAGGAAGGAACTATTTATAAACAAGGGATGGTATAATATCCTAGGCCAGTAATTCTCTATTTTTATATATTTTATGTTATATGTAAAATGTTATGTATAATAACATGTATCTCTCCCACTCCAAAAAGGCATTAAATAGCCAACTGTATAGTGTTTAAAAATATTTACATATAAAGACATACAGAAGCTGAAAATAAAATATGTAAACTATAAAGAATAAGCATAAGAAAGTTCGTGTGTCAATATTTCTATCAGAAAAAATAAATTTCAAGATTAAAATATTACTGGAAATTTAAAAAGCCATAATATAATGGGTCAAGCCATTAAAAAAAATCCTAGTAATTTTAAATGACTATGTAACTAATAACAGAGTTTCAAATACAGAAAGTGAAAATGAACAAATCTAAAGGGATAGAGGAATCCGTAAATAAAGTGTTTGTTTCCACACTTTCTCTCAGTAATTGATAAAACAAGTAGCAAAATTATACCAAAGATATAAATGGTTTGATGAACAGGGAATTGTTACCACTTCAGGGCTGAAGAGGCAAGAAAAAGAGCAGAAGTTTGGGAGAAGTATATGGTGAGAGCTGTCTGACAGTAACCATGGCTTTGGGTACAGGATGCACTCACTATTGGGACCTGGAAGAGACACAGAAGAGGTAATGAACTCCCCAATTTATTCGATTGACTGATGTAATGGCATATGAAGGACAGCCTGTGGATGCAGTTCTTACATGTCAGGTTCCTA
This sequence comes from Scalopus aquaticus, assembly GCA_004024925.1. Taxonomy (NCBI): domain Eukaryota; kingdom Metazoa; phylum Chordata; class Mammalia; order Eulipotyphla; family Talpidae; genus Scalopus; species Scalopus aquaticus. The sequence continues at coordinate 49,407 of PVIJ01003031.1, read as the reverse complement.
GGAGTGGAGAAATATGGCGAGTGGACCAGAAAGGCAACTTTGGGAACCCAACACACTCTTAATCAGGGAAATGAAAGTCAAAGCAAAAGTGAGATAACCACTTTCATTCAGAAGAATGGCAAATATTTGTAGAATTTAACTGTAGTGAAACATACTGTCAAACACTGATATTTGTAGAATCAATCAGACCAGCTGCTTTGGAGTCCAGTTTTTCAGTTGCCAATAAATTTCAAATGTACATAATCATGACTCAGCAAGTTTCACTTTTCCATAGCTAGAGAAACAGTCATACTATTGTACAGAGGCCTGTACAAAAATGTCCACAACAGCATTGTTTTCAAATGAAAATGGAAAACATCCCAGATTCCTATCAATTGAAAAATAGATGAATTGTATTATTAAATAAATTGTACTGTAGTCATACAATAGAATAATATGCATTAAAAAGAAGAGGGTAAATTCTAATATGTACTGTTAGGGTTATAGCTCTCTGAGAAGTATTGAGGGAAAAATGGAAGTTGTGTGTATTCATTTTTGCTAACATATGCAAAACTATCACATCTAATTTTATAGCAGAAGTAAATTTATGGCATAGTCTCAAGGATAAATGTCATGACTAACTATGAAGAGATGGTCATTTTTTTAAAGTAAGACTATCTAATATATTATTTGTGAAATTAAAAATTCATGACCACCATCAACAGCAACAGAAGATAATCAGCCCAGTGGGAATGCTTTCTCCCATGAAGCCTGTCGGTTCTGTCTGGCATAATTCCTCCTTCCCATGAACTATCTGGACCAGACTTTTCTGTTCTAGCAAGTGCCACAATCAGTCTTATCAGAGTGCACAGTTTATGTGCCTGCTACCCCTTCAGACTGTAATCCTGAATCCAAGACTTGTGCCTTGGGGTAGACCTTTATTCCCCAATCCTTCTCCTTTCTGGTGTTTGTTTTGACTTGAGTCCAATCCACAGGTGACAGCAGTGTCCTCTGGGGCCCGTGCTGTCGGTGATGAGTACCTGAACAAGTCCCCCAAGTTGGACCAATTAGTGCCCATTTCTGGAAAATGAGGAACTGGGACAGAAAGAAGTTAGACTTGCGATAGGTCACTGCTATGTTTTCAACTATGAGAGCAGGAGAAACAGACAAAACTGGCTCCCAAGAGAAGGTGAAAAAGAGCCAAAAGCCATGCAGAGGGGAGCAAAGATAGGAGCCCTCCTGGTGACTGAGAACCTGACGCCGACTTGCTTCAGCAACTTCTTTGTGCCTTTATATAAAGGTCATCCTTGCACCTTTCCACTAAGTGCCTATATTTTGTCTAATACCTCCTTTTGGCTTCTGCTGCTTATAACCAGAAGAACCCTAATCAATAGTGAAGAGTTCTGCATTTTTATATCCTCCAGGGTATGTACTCCATAGCAGAGCCTCCTTCCCAGCAGATGGTCAATAAATGCTTGCTAAATTGGACAAAAGGGTCCCTCCTTCTCTGGCAGCACCTTGACAGTGCTCACCCAGCCTCCAATGGGGTAGGGTTTCTAGCTGACACCCACCCCACTGATGGTCAGCACCACAGTAGTCCCCATAAGCCCCTCTTCTTCATGGCAACTCTGCAGACTTGGGAGGTCTTCTCTTCTGAGCTAGACATCACAAGAAGTCTTACTTCCAGAATTTCCTTTCCTTGATCACCCTCCTCAGGACAAACTACCATTTCTCTGTGTCTCTTTTAGAACACAGTGCCCCAAATGGACTCTTCGGACTTCAAGCTCCTTTGTCCCATGAGTGATAGGCAGAGCTGGGGTGAGGTTGAGGGGTGCAGGAGGGTGGGACATAGACAGACGCCACAGGGCTGAGAATTGGTGCGAGGCTATATTGTTTTGATAGGTACTTACAGCAGAGTTACTATTTGTAGGGAACTACTTGAAGTTGCCCCAATATATAAGATCTTAGCTTGTAAAGGTGTGTGAATATGAAATGTATTAATGCCCATACTTTGGTTTGCTGATGTGAAACTCTAAGTACAAAGTAGCACTGCAGTACAAAGCACACATCGCTCCTATAAATCCCACAGTCCCTTCGTGACTGTGAATCACTCACACTCGAGGGGCAGCTGGTATGGTATCCTCTAACTTGGAATTGAACTGCAGGCTCTGCAAAGTCAAGTGGCAGGCAAGACTGTCAGAGCATGCTGGAGCTGGGAGGATACCTTAGAAGGGATCATCTAGTCTAATCCCTTCATTTTACAGATAAGCCACCTTAAATCCTTTCTGGAACAAGTGGGGCATTAATAAATAAATAAAATAAAGTAAATTTTACCTATGAGGAAATGAGGATTTAAAGCAGTTAAGTGGCCAACCCAAGAGCATGTGGTGGGTTGGGAAGACACTGAAGACCCACCCTTCCAGTCCCCAGATCTTTTCTCTGAATCCCCCTTTGGTGAGAGGGAGGCAGCAGGCAATGGAGACCGCCCTTAGGTGCAAAGATACTTCTCATCTTCTACCGGAGATCAGCAGGCAGAAACGGAGTCATTTGTTAACAGTCAGAAATCCAGAAGCAGCTGAACTAATCAAAGCTTGCAATTAGGGAGCATCCATCAGACTGCCCACCCAGAACTGGGTCCCCCTCCCCAAGGGTGCACTGGAAGTCAAATCAATATGAAATTCTTCCCTCTTAAAGGTTGAATCTGTGGCAATATAAGGGACAGCAATTGATTAGAACATAGTACCGTCTTTATGTGCATGTACGAATCTCTTAACTTCTCCATAGTCTCCTGAAGTTCACCTTTTCCTGCAGTAAGACTTAAGGAAACTGTAAAAGTTGCCTCTCAGTGCAGTGACCAACCAGAATAGGCCACGCTTCTCCTTCCTGATGACTTTTCCAGGTTCCAGCATCTCTGGTGTGTGGAGGAGAATCTGTTTCACCTGAAGGAGTATCAGACCCTTTCCTGGCAGCCGTGGGTTTCTCTGGCACACTACGATAGCTGCGGGCCATTTGCAAGGTAGAGTCAAGTCTTGAAAAGAGCTCTGGCCAAGTTCCCTGGTGTGGTGGTTCAAGAGTGGCTGGAGACAAGCACATTCCCTGGAGGTGAATTTCAATCCCTTTCAAATTCCCAGGATGCGAAACTCCATTTCCACTCTGTGAAGTGAGAGGGATGAGAACACCTTAGAGGTCTTAGAAAGCAACACATGTAAATTGCTTAACACCCCACATAGAAGTCACCAAGAGGAGGGGACGATAAGTGGGTTGGCCAAATCTAGAAGGACTGAACAAGTGAAGCCTGGAAGAGTCCATCTATGCCAAAAGCTGTGATCACCCCACATCTGCCTCTTATGCCCCCACAGTCCCACCAGCTTCTTTACCTCTGTAGTTGGGACTCTGCTTGGGTGCCCAGCTTCCACTGTCTTTCAGAACTAACATTTACCAGGCTTTGAAGGTCTTATTCTGGGGGCATTTCTTATTTTCCTTCTTTCTTCTTTCAAAAAGAAAGAAAGAAAGAAAGAAAAAACAGCAGCTTTGACTAGTCTGAGGGTGACACGAAGGCCTGATTTTTATGCAATGTTGCAAGTGCCTTTCAGCAACACAATGGCAGGTTCTTTGACAATGTCATGCGCTATTCAAAACAACCGGCATGCCAGTCAAGGGGCCTGGGCGTTTGCACAGCGCTTGTTCTCTGTCGTGATAAGGCATGTTAGATTTTCCCATTCTATTTGAGAAATAATTCTGGTCTTTTTTAAGTCCCCTGCTTTTTTGATTATTTTTTTTTCTTGCCTCTTTGCTGAACAATAGGACCTGTCCCTGTTTGATTCCTTCCATGATGCCTGTGCGGTAACAACTTGAGAAAGAAAAGGAGAGAAGGGACGGGCTGGGGGCCGAGGGGGGAGAATGTGATGGCTTAACAGGCCCTGCCAGGTGCTGGTCAGGAGAAGGACAGTGTTAAGGAGGGGCTGGGAGATTAGCGCTGATAATTTCGTTGGGTAGATTTGTCCGGCTCCTTTTGTTGCGAGCCAGGGTAGGTGGGAGGATGGGTTAATTATCCGGCGTCCTGTTCCCTGCCTGCTCTACCACGGCTAATCCTCTCTCTCCCTTTAGCAGGTGTGCGGCGCCAAGAGTGAGAACGTCTGCTTCCTGCCCCTGCTGGAAGTGTGATAGATAAAAAGAGAAAAAAAGGAGAATAGAGACAGAGACAGAAGAATGGAGAGGGTGTGAAGTCATCTAGCTTTGAAAATGGAGAGAAAAAGGCCCCAACTTCCTTCCAGCCCCAGCTTGCCCTCCAATTGGGGTTTGCTGGCTCCAACTCTAGGTCTTCGAAAGGACCTATCCTCCCACCTGGTCATCTGTTCGTGTCTTCCATAAGGTAAACTTCCCCCAAACTTAGTGACTTGAAAAAAAATCATTTCTTTAGATCACGACTCTTCTGGGCAGCCCTGGGCCAGGTGAGGCTGAGCTCAGCTCACCTCCTCACCAGTGGGTTGGCTAAAAGCCCTCTCAGGTCACCCAAAGACACGTTTGGATGGCTAGAGGGGTGAGGCCAGCGGGAGCCGTGTCTCTCCACTTGTGCTTTGAAGGCCGGGTGGCCCGCGTTGGGCGCCATTGTCTCTTTCATCTGCAGCAAAGTGTCTCCACAGACACATTCACTAATGTGTGTTCTTCAGGGACGCGGTCTGTCTGTGCCTGAATCCAGCCTCAGGAAGTCAGTTGGGTAGATGCACACAGCCGGTTCCAAGCTTCAGGGAACCAAGTATCCTTCTTGAACCCCATACCCCAACTGTCCTCACCCTCTGCCTGGCTCCTAACTGGTAACATCATCCTTTTGCTACATCCTTTTCCACTTGACAGACTTCCGGAGCTGGCCTAGCCTCCCCGTGTTGTGAACAGGGATTTGGGCCCAGAATGGTGACATGGTGATATGGGCTGGGCGACGTCACACACCCAGTCAGGGGGCGCCTGAGCCCCCTGCCTCCCACATCAGGCACCTTGTGGAGTGACCACACACCCTCAAATCGAAACATAAAAGGCCTCTTACTTGTGTGTGAGTATTTCATGCCCACCCATGAACCAAAAAGGACCCAAAACGTTTTTCACACTAAAACCCAAAGCAAAAAGGGGCCGAGACTGCCGAAGGGGTGTGGAGGCAGTCGGTGCTGTCAGGGATGGGTCACACCCTTTGAGATTTCTTCTGGCTCTTTGGGCTGCTGAAGCAAAAGAGGGCTATTCATTGAATTATAGTTTTTTTTTTCCCTCCTTTAAATTGTGTAACAAAAGAAAGCATACAGACTCATCTGTTGAGACAAAGTTCGCATAGACATTTACTGGACAGATTCCTCTCTACAGGCTGTTGAACAGCATTTGGATACTGTCCTCCTTCCTGGTTCCAAAAGCTTATCGATTTGCTGTTCCCTCTCCCACCCCCTGCAGGACCTGGCACGGTCGCTGCCCACAGTGGGCGCTCAATCAATGCGGCGGGCTGATTGGTGAGCGCCATCAGCAGTTTTGACTCCACTCTGGGAGCTGAGTCTCTAGCCCTGGGTGAGTGGACAGGACTATTTGGAAGTCTAAATTAATTGATTTAGTATTGACTGGGCTGCAGGCCTCTGTCCAATATCCCTAGAATCCACAGTTCCCTTAGCTGAAGAAGCCCTTCAAATTCCATCCAGGTTGCATCGCAGCTGCAGAGATTTGTAAATTGCTATGCAGACCCAAGCAGAGTTCTGCACCCCCCACCCCACCACCTCCTCTTTCACTTCTCGGAGTACCTACTTGTCTCCTCCCCATCCAGGTACCCCGAGAATATATGCCAAACTCTTAAGTGCCGCAGATGTGCGGGGGAGCTTGGGAAGACTCTTTGGCTTATTTCAGACCTTAGCTAAACATTCACTCTGTAGTTTCAGGCCTTGAATATCTAATTCCACCCAAACCTAGTGCCCGATGGTTGCATGTGTTAGAGAGAAAAAGGAAAAGGGGCTGAGGTGTCTCCACCTGCCCCAACTACCACCACAGGAGCTGGTGTTGACCTGGCAGCGCTTTCTGGGGTAGGTGCTCGGGGTCCCTGCTAGAGGTGCAGGTGGTCCCTGTGGCAGCCAGAGCTCCTGCAGGGCTACTGGGGTCTGGGCTATGCGTCTCACACTCTGATGTGTGTACAGATTCCCTGGGGTCTTGTTAACATGCAGATTATGTCTGCCCCGGTATGGGAGGCTGAGAATCCCCACGTCTCCCAGGCGGTCCCAACGCTGCTGGTCCAGGGGCCAGACTAGAGCAGCTGAGCTGGTGGAGGGAAGAGGTACGTGGGGCAGAGTGCCCGCTCAAAGGGGGCAGTCTGAGCAGGGAACGTGGCTCTTGTGGGCGGCAGATGCCCTCAGAGCAGTTGGGCTAAGGGGCAGACAGGGCGTACAGAGGGGGCACTTGCTGTCCCTGTGCTTTTACCTTCGCGAAGGATTCTCTCTCAGATTGAGGGTGTGGCAAGTTGGGAATGAGGGATTGCCTTGACAATGTGCCCCTGGCTGGACCCAGCCTATGGGTCTGAGGGGGCTGGCTTCCTCCTGTGTGTTCCAGCATCACTCAGGGACAGCGGTTTGCCAAGTACCTTCTCACCTGCTACCCCAGGTGCTATCTGTGGTATCGACATTTTTGCAAAGCCCTTCATGCAGTTGAAAACCATAGGCACAGACAGGTCAAACAGAGAATCTGCCAGGGAAGGGGAAGTCGAGCTCAGACTCAGGGTCCCATTTCAAAGTTGACATCTTTCTAGGACACCGGGTGGGCTCGGGAGTCAATGAGCTGGAGACTAGCCCAGCAAGGAGCCCCCAGGGCCCAGCTGTGGGGCTTGGGGGTCAGGGGAATCTACACCCCTACTGACAGCGACTCCATATCAGCCCTGTCTGTCCTTCCCGCCGCAGGCCCAGCTCCTACGTGACGTTCCGGCACAGCCACACACCTGCACATCACCGGGGAAGAGCGGGGAGTGAGCACAGACACTAATCAGACACTTAGGGAACTGACAGTCTGGGGGTTTCTGCTTAAAAACACGTTAAAATATGTCACTTGCTTTTTATTATTTTATAAGAGTGCGATTAGATATGGGGACGTTAGCATGAATAACTTGAGATTTATGTGCCGATCAGATGGATCCTTAAACTTCCTAAGTGTTTCAAGTGTACACATTTTTACTTGAAAAATTACCAGGTTTGTCTCAAGAAAAATTTTCAAACATAAAACACGAAGCTCATTTAAAGAGAGAAATTCTCCAATGGAGTGAACCCAGGCTGTCATAAAAAAGTTAAACCAGGCATAAAGGAAAATGTCAGATGTGTGGGAGAACCAGCTGTCTCTCCATTTTTTAAAAAAAAAAATTTGATAACCTAGATCAGATTATAGGAGAATATATGAATGTCTGGGGCCGGGCACCAGGAGGCCGGGAGGAGACTGAGCCTTGCTCTCCGGGGTGATGCGACGTGTTCTTGGAGAATACATTTCTTTTAAACTTCTAAATAAAGCTCTAGAGTGGCACATTTAGAACCAGGAAAAATTACTCAAATAAGAGACACTGTCAGCTATTTATTTTAAAAGCTTTTTTCCTGAAGGAGAAAGGGAAAAATCTCTCCACTTTCCTCCTTGTCCCTTCAAAAGGTTTGTGAGTGAAACCTCCCGGCTTTATTCTCCACCTTGGGAGAGGAACCTGGCTTGGGCTGAGGGTTATTTCAGCGAGGGAGGGGGAGAATAAGGGCTCAAAACGGGGGAGAAAAGAGCACAAGGGACTATGGTGACGGTTCACGGGTGAATTGGTGGTGGGGAACCCACGGGGAATACACAATAATGTAAAAGATACAAATTATTTATGTGTGTGTATATATATATATATATATATATATATATATATATATATATATATATATATATAAAATGAAACTATTATATTGTGAAACTATATATATTGTGAAACTAATAGTTGTGAAACTATTGAGAAAAAAAAAGAAAAAGGGAAGCCGAGTGTCTCAGGATCTTGGGAGGGTGCTGGGCTGGAAGATGTTGGAGTATGTATTTGGGGGTACAAAAGGGGTTCTTTAAATTCCAGAAACAGCCTCCAGCCAGATAGAGGGAAGAAAAGAAAGGGATAATGGGAAGGAGGGAGGGACAGCCGTGAACAAAGGGGGAAGGAAGGAGGAAAACCAGAACAGGAAGCTTGGAGAGGGCAGGGAAGGTGGGAGGGGAGAGGAGTTGGCAGCTGTCCTATGGTGGGGTGCGGGGTGCAGGGCAGATGTGGGTGTCCAGCTGCCATCGGGGAGCTTCCTTTCCCCTTCAGTCCTGTCGTGCCTGAGTTGTGTACTGGAAGCCAACGCATGGATGCCATTCGGTGCTGGGTTAGCCCTTCCCTTTGCAGAAAGGCCTGGAAGGAGTGAGGTTAGGCTGGGTCTACACAGGGACCCTGACATGTAGCGTAATCAAGGATGGGCTTGTGCTCATGGGAACGCCAGGAAGATGTTTGTGGGAACAGAGTGGACATTCGTGCTACGTTAAATAACAAGGGTGGCTTGGCTGACTGCTTTTTCTTCTCAGCAGGTGTCACCCAGTGCAAATTAGACACCCAACTAGCTGATGCCTGACAGGCAAGGTAAGACCACTACACCGTCCTTTATCCTCTCTAGAACACTACACCATCCTTTATCCTCTCTAGAACACTACACTGTCCTTTCTCCTCCCTAGAAGACTACCTCTGTCCTTTATCCTCTCTAGAACACTACACCGTCCTTCCTCCTCTCTGTCAGACCCTGCCTACCCTCAACCTCAGCTCAGATCCTTTCCTTATCATGGGCCCCATCTGGTCAGGACTGACCTCTTTCTCCAAATGCTTTTTACGTGACTTGAGAGATGGCCCCCAGTGCCCATTGAGCTATGTCAGTTATTTGAAAGCACACCCCAGGCCAAGACTAGACCTGGCTCATTTTCCGATCTGCCGTTGTGTTTGGGGCAGAGTGCTCAATGAAAAGACTTGGGAGCTACTGACGGGAGCCGGGACATCCTGCCCTGGGGCAGGGGTGGGGCAGTCACTGCTCCCAGCACTTGCATGCCTTATTTCTGACCCTCGTCCCAATCCTGTGATGAGAGGCTGTTGGTTTTTTGAGATCCACACTGATCTCAGGTGTTGAACTTGCCCAAGGTCACACAGCTTATAGGCAGTGGAGTTGGGATTTGAACCCAGGTGTCTGGGGCGTGAACTGACTCTTTCAACCCTAAGTCGTCAATAGCTTTGTTTGCTAGTTAGGGTCTAATAGAATAATTCAGTCATCATGTTTTTACCAAGTTCAATAGCCCAACTAAAGGAACATTCACTATCCTTAACCTTTTTGTTTGTTTCTGCCCCATTCATTTTGTGCCTATGGCACTCCACCCTCTCCACACACCCTGCCTGAAATTGCACAGCTCAAAAGCCCTACAAGTTTCTAGTGTAGACATGCTGGACCCAAAGACCTTACTCATTTTACTATATCACTTAGGACCAAGAGTCAGCACAGCCTAGGAAAGCGTGGAGTTCCAGTTCTCCACTTAATCTACTTTGCAGGATTATTAAAAGAATTCAGTGAGATAATCGTGTAAGCTACCCAGTAGGTTCTGGCAAATTATTGATGGTAATGATAAGTGTATCACTAGGTCATAGTGGAGCGCAGGGTGATTTACATCCATCTGATATCTGGCATCTCAGGCCACTTTCTCCATGAGGCCCTCTGTGTCTGCTCCAACCCTAAAGCTCCCCCATCTCTTCCGAAGGCCCTGAACACACTTGGGTTCTGTCCCACAGGGCCCAGCTGTAGAATAAAGTGCCCTCCTATACTCTCCTCTGGTGGTTTTGCAAGGGACTAGCAAGCAGGGACTGCCAGAGAAAATAGAATATTATGAGGCTCTATCCTTGGTTTCAAGTTGGCCAGCACTGCTGTGTACAGTTGACTAGTCTGTGGACTGCACACCTGCAGGGGGCACCATTCCCACTGACTGGAATGTGCCTGCACTCTTGACCCTGAGTGCACAACCAAATTGTACCACCAAGTTGTTACCATGTGATGGCAGACAAATTGCTCACCTCTCTCAGCCCTGGTTGGTTCCCTTGCCTGAAAGATGGGGGCTTGATTGCAGCTCTTATAGCGTAGTTGTGAGGACTGGCAGAGACAGAACTTTTAAGTGACTAAGCACAGAGCTCAATAATTGTCAGTGGTTATTTTTAGAGCTTGAACAGAGGGGGCACAGAGGAGGCACCAGGCAAATGTTCATTGATCAATGAACTTCTCCCCAATAGAGCTTGGATTGTGGCTCTTCCTGCAAAGAATTCTGCTTGAACAAGCCCACTCTGCTGAACAGGGTTGAAAGCCAGCAGCTGTTAGAACAGCTGAGAGAGGAAGGAGAGTGGAAGACCAGGTAGAACAAAAGGACTTGTCAAAGGCTCTTGTGCTGCCCTTGACTCATTCTGGGAGTAAACGCCTGAGGGCAGGGCTGCCTCTTCCCGTGTCTCTACCTCCCAGTGACCCCAAAGACACAGGAGTAGGGGGCATCTGCTGCTGCTGCTGCCCACCCACCTGCTATGCCTCTCCTTGCTGAGGCACTGTGGGTGCTGCATTCCAGGCCTGGCCCTTATATGTATGTCCATCTCATTTACCAAGAGAGAAAGGTGGCCTGCTGGCGGTACTGGGAGGAGTCTTGCCCTGGAAATCAGAGGACCTGAATCCTGCCCTGTATCAACACTCCTGGCTTATTTTGGCTTTAGGTTACATGTCTCTGCATAAGAGTAGCCAGAAAATCCTCTGTTTGCCTTAGCAAGTTCCTAGAAATCGCACATGGGCCACATAAGAGAGAACTTTGAAAGGTCTAATAAGCTGCTCAAAAGCAAAGGTAAAGAATTATAAGGCTATTAATATAATAATAATTATTAGTTACTATTATAGCCTTATACTTCATGAACTGCCACCTGCCTTTGCTAAGGGTCTATATAGGTTGGTAGCGGAAGCTTAAAGTGGCTACCCGTGTGAGCAGCAGAGGAGAAAGTGTGCGTGAGGGCCCTGAGGTGGGGAGGAACTTTGTTCTCAGAATGGGCAGGCCACTGTGGTTGGAATGTAGTGAGTAGGGCGCCGTTGGAGAAAGAAGTGACATCTATGTAGTAGGTGCTTCATAACGTTTGTTCTGCAGATGACGAGTTGGTGAGTGAGTGGCGTCCCTGGAGGCGTCTTGGGAGCGCACCCTGTAGGGCCCCTGAAGGCTCCAGTAAGTTCATCCTGGGCTTTCTGCAAGTCTTCAGGCCCTACTGGGGAGACCCCCCTCTGAGCTCCACCCTCTCACCTGGCGATCAGCTGCCAGCGGAAGCTCTGGCCTTTACGCTTGGCTGACCCTGTCCACCCTGTCCACCCTGTCCACTCGACAAGCACTTCCCCTCCTGCTCCAGTCCCCCCAGGGGGCCTTTGCCCATGTTTATGAAAACTGAACATGTCATTCAAGCCGACACCTCTGGCCTCACACAGCTGAAGATCAGGAGCCCTATTTTTACCTCTCTTTTCTGTCACTGGACTTTACAAGCAAAGGCTGCCCCCGCCCCTCTGGCGGTTCCCAGAACCTCGCAGACAGTAATGAGTCTGGGGTTGGTGTTAAGCTCAGATGTCAAACAGAGTGGCCAGGCCTCCCGAAATGCTGAGAGAGCCGCGAGCTTCTCCCTCTACAAGGTCAGCTTGTGTGTAACACTTCATTAAATTGCTCAAACACTGAGCCGTGTCTTTAACCAATACCTTTAATGTCATTTTCTGCAGACTTAATAGAGGAGCATTAGCATACCTGTCAAGTCTTCCCATTTAAACTTCGAAGCAAGTGAAGTTTAAAGTGCCTCCTTCAGCCCACAGTGGATTTAGCTTCAAACTTTGGTTTAAGAACAAGAAAGAAAAAAAAAAAGGAGGGGGAATCCTCTGTGGGTCTGTGACGAAGTCGGGGATGTTCTCCACGTGGCGAGCCTCTCCCACGTAACCCCCCCCCCCCGCCCCAGGAAGTACACCTCGGCTAAGGACAGCGGGAGACCAGCTCAGTGTTGACAGAGACATGCCCTTCCCTTGTCTCAGGTTTACCGGTGGGATGGAGCCCCAGAGTGTCCATTAGTTGGTCCTCTTCATCCCAGAAAGCAAGCTGCCCAGAGAAGAACACTGAATCCTCCTGGGGAGACTTAGAGACCAGGGAAAAAAGGTGCATTGGAAGGAGATAGTGCTGTCAGCCCATTTAGATCATTTGGGGTGAAATTCTTTTTCCAAATGCCCTGACTTGTGTGTGTGAATAGCTACCTAGCGCTGTTCGTTGCTCTGGTAGACTAAGGGGAAGAACTCAAGCAGAAGAGGAAGCCGACACGCAGGGCCCACAGAGGCCGGCCACGCCTTCCTAGGGAGAGTTCAGGGGTGCTGTTCTCTGGGTCAGCCTCAGAGCCCTGGGAGACAGGCCAGAACGGCACGCTCACACTCGGGCCTGGGTGCGCCCTCCCTGGCACACTCACTAAAGGAAGGGCTTCTGAAGAACTGGGTGACCAGGAGGTGCCCCTCATCTGCAAGGAATGGGCATCGATATGGCCACATCTGGGATCTCGGAGCCCTACCAAATCCCATCTGTGAAATGGGTTCAGCTGTCCAGGAAGGTCTGTGCTCCTGGACCTGAAGAGGTGGTGACAGAGAGCTTGAAAGCTGCGTGAATGTCTTGGCGGGAGATGGGAAAGAGGATAATGAATGTGCCTCTGTCATTAAACCACTAATCGTTAATTATCCCCCTAGACGTCGCATAATGTGCTACCCAGGCAAAAATAAAATTGCCTGAACTTTTCCACCAAGTTCTAGTTTTAAACAAATTACTTGCGTCAAAACTATTTACCAAAGTGAGTAATTTTAGACATTTATCAGACTTCATAACATGCTTTAATTAGTGCCAGCTAATAAAGTCCTCATGTAATTAAGCTACATTACAACCCTTGTTTTTTTATTTTTAATTTTTGCTTACAATGGGTTTAAAAAATGATTTGACCTCTGCCATCCGGTGCACACGCAGGTGCACAGAAGTGTGAGACTCAGTGTGCGGGTGTTCCCAAGGTCAGGCTGTCCCGAGACCCCTGCATCAGTAAAGCACCTGCTTAATTATTGATGCTGCAATTAAGGCAAGGAGGGGACTTTCTCCTCCTAAAGCGGAAAGCTGATCCCCGAGTCTCACTGCGTGGGGCCTGGGGCAGCCTGGCGCGCTCCTTCCCCCGGCCCCAAGGGGCAGATCAGACAGCGTGACTTGTGCCTGGATGCCCTTAGGGAGCATGTGGGTCTAGAAGGATCCTGCTAGTTTCCCTGACACGCTCCCTGAGGGGCTCCAGAGTGAGGATGGCAGCAGTGGCAGTTCACTCTCAGCTCAGAAACCTGTCACTCAGAGAGCCGCCTTTTAACTACGCCCTGGTCCTCAAAGAGAGAGAGAGGGGGAGAGAGAGAGGACACCTTAATTTACCCTTGTGATTGGGACGATAGCTGTCAGGGCGCCAGTCTGTGTATGGCTGAAAGGGACCTGATGTTGGTCTCGGGCTGGCTCCGTGTGCTTCCCATGGCTGGCTTCCCCTGGAAACGGCAGCACGGAGACAGCAGCCTGCTCTGCACTGTCCCCGGCTCCGGCCTCCCTCCCCACAGCCTTGGGATGATCTCCAGAGCCAGGCTAGTGAGGGGCCTGAAACCAGGGCCCAGGAACCCTCTCCCGTGCCTGTCCGAGAGCGGAGGTGGACCCTGCTCTTCAAGGCCGCTGGCCCCAATGTCTGGAGGGACATGGCTGACTCGGGCAGCTGGGCTCCTCCGAGGTCACCTGGTGGCCGCGTCCAGTCTAGGGCTTCATTCGCCCTCTAACCCAGAAAACGAGGTTGGTAACTTACAGGGTGATGACAGCAGCAGCATCAGAGAAGCAGCAGTGTGCCCCACAGGGTAGCATGCTTCTTAGTCTCTGCAAACTCATGCTCATTTTTGGCAAACAAAAAGAATTCCCAGCCCCCTTATAATATCAGAAATTGTGGTACGCCTTCCATACCCCTGAGACACCCCATCTCAGAGTCTGGCTTCATTGCGTCCTCACTCAGATTTTGTCAAAGTTTGCTGTCTATAGTTTGTGTTTATAAAGCAGGCTTTGAAAATTTTCCAAGTGTATTGTGGCCTCCCTTCCTGCTCAGCTTCTCTCCTTCCTTTCCTCCTTCCCCTTTTGCTTCCTTTTTTCCAGGCACACATGGTTTCCTCTGAAGCCTGTGTAGCTCTTAGGGGGTGTGGATGTCTTGCCTGTCCCACATGTGTGTCTGGAGCTGCAGGGATGGTGAGCTGCCTGGCAGTGCTGTGGAATCAAGTACTTGCTGTGGATCTTTCACACTGAGATGTGCTGCAATTATAACCGCACTCAGAGACTTAGTCTGAAACAAAGAATGTGAAGTATCTCAATCACTTTTATGTTGATTACATGCTGAAAGAATAATATTTTGACTATGTTAGGTTAAATAAAATATCTTAAGATGAACTTCACCTGTTTCTTATTACTTTTTAAATGTGACTGCTCGAATAGTTAGAGCCCATATGTTGCTCTCGTTATGTCTGCCGGGCAGCACTAATCCAGAGGATTTTGATAGCTTCCGATATGTATGGCAGCTGAAGACAGATGATGAGATTTCCAGTCTTTTCTGGGCTTGGTTCAGTTCTGACATTCACTGGCTGTGTGACCTTGGGCATATTCCATTACTTCTCTGGGCCTCAATTCCCTGAGTTTTAAAAGGGAAGGTTGACTGTAGAAGGTGACCTATGAGATGTTCCCGTTGTCGCTTTCTGTGGTTGTGTTGAATGGGATTGCCATCTTTCCTGAGACCTTAAGAAGAAGATGCCTTTCCTCAGCTGATTTTAGAGATTGGGCCATCATGGCAGGAGGGAGCTGGAGTTACAGAGACTCCAGCATTTGTGATTGACCTGGGTTGCCTTGGACCATCCCTTCAGTCATCCTAGAAGCTGCACTCCATCTCCCAAGGTGGGGCCCAGTGAACTCTGACCTGTCTACCTTGGTTACCCCATTCCACGTGGGCAGGCTGAGCAGGACCTGGGGAGGGGCCACCTGTCCCGTCCTTTAACCCATGGTGATGTGTCACTGATCAGCACAATTGGCTCTAATAGCTCCCCAGGTGGATTCCAGAGAGCAATGAGCCGAACATAAAAATCCCTTTATTATTGCCATTTCACTTTTATATACCCATCAAGCTTTCATATTTAATCTCCTACATCACAATAGCTGATCATTTTTAACATTTGACATTGATAGAGTGCCCACTGCTATTATTCTGACATACTATAAAACATTACACCCATTTGCAATAGAAAAGGCCAAGAATCAATACCCAGCCCCATTTTCCACTGTGGCTGTAAATCACGAAGCACCTAACAAATTGGTTTAAGTAGAAGAAACTTCAGAACCAATGACTGGCCTGACCAATCCCCACCTCCAGTTGGGGCTGACAGGGAACTGGACGTCTGTGGGTTGGGGGTCAGAGTAGGGGGCAGTGGGACAGCTGCTGGAGAGCCAGGCTGCTTCATATAACAGCCAGGATTTTTCAGGGGAAGGAATTGTCTCTCTCTGCACTGTCTGCACTGCAGAAACAGCCATGGAGAGGAAAGGACGTCTTCATTCCGCCCGTGTTCACCTCAGCCCTTACCTTACAGCAGGTGGCCCCGCATCAGAAAGCTGGTGACTTCCTACTTCGCACCCCACCTTTCACTCCAGGACCCATCATCAGGATTATTGCTCTGCCTTGTCAGTTAGCCCACTCATTGGAACAGCCCGATCTTAAACTGAATTGATTAGCTATTTAATCAAATAGACCTTAGGATGAATTAATTGATCAGTTCCGCTCAAAATGGCCCCCGCTAGGAGTTAAAGAAAGTCACGAGGTTAGGCATTGCTTAAAATGTTTAGTAAGGTTATAGGTTGGGCTAAATATTCTGTCATTATCCTTGTGTATGAAGTGAATGATGTTTTCAAAAGTCAGAAGTTTAGAATATTCAGAAAGTTGCCCTCCTTTCCCATTCTTTGGGTATCATCTAGGTCCAGCCTAAGGCTGTACTGATATTGTGGGATGCCACCAAAAGCTACTTCACCCCAAGTGGCCTGGTTGAAAAGACAGGCAGTGGCTTGGCTGTGCTGCCAGCATGGAGACCCCAGTTCTGGGGGAAAAGAAAGGAGCAGCAGCTTAGTTGTCAATTTATTTTCAGTTCACAACTGGATTTCCCATAGAAGTCTGGTATATGTGTGTACACATTTACGTGACTTGCTGCAAAAGGTATACTCCTGGAAAGTGACACAGAAACCAGTTTTTTTAAAGAACAAATTCCTTTTCCTGTGAACTTGTATTATCATGTCAGAGATGATTTGCTTGCATTTCAGTTAGCAATGAGTGATTCTTTACATTATTTGTTTTACTCAGCCCCTTAATGATTCTACAGAACATGAAGAGTCTCTGTAAAAAAGGTTTCTTCGTTAAAGGAGTACCTTCTGGTGCCATGTGGTGAACCTAGTTGTTCTGTTTTGCACCTTTGGAATGACAGGTGGGAGGTCACTGACTGGGTTCAGATCTGCAGTGGTTTTCTGGATGCTTGGCCTAAGAGGAAGAACATTAGCATCAGGACTCAGATCCTGCCATTTTCCAATTGGGTGATTATAGGGTAGAAAAGATATATGACCTCTTGATACATTCATTTTTTCATTTGTAAAGTGGGGATAATAATTCCCTATCTCTTTCATAAGATCCCTAATGAGGAAATGAGATAATGCAAGTAAAAGCATTTACTATTATTGTCATTACTGATAATGCAATAATAATAAAGTACAATAAGATAAGAAGCAAGATAAACCATTCTTACATCAAGTTCCATTTTATGCCAGTGGGAGCAAAGTTTCATTTATTCAAAACTCACTTAACAGAAAGCACAAAAAAGTCCAATCTAGGTTTCTCAATTTTGTGCCATGAGAATCATGTGCCAGAAAGACCATCAGGTACAACAGGATCCTAGACACCTCTGAATCTTAAAAAATATTTTGGCATTTGCCATGCATTGCTTTTGCCTGGAGTGCATTTGGATATATTTTAGGACATTCACTTACTCAGTCAACAAACATTAACTGAGTGCCTACTCTGTGCTCCATCCTGAACACATAATATAAACAGACAAGATAGGGGCCCATGTGGATTGTCCATTAACTTCTTAACATTCTGGGTGCATCAGGATTACTTCCTAGGCCCTACTTGAAAGCGTCAAAATCAGAATTTCTCACAGTAGAAACCAGATGTCTGTATTTTGACACATTTCCTAGGTAGTTCCAACCTGTGCCCCCACTGGTCTACCTGGTCATGCTCTGTGGACAAGAAAACACCATGACCAGGGAACAGCTTCTGTCTGTGGTTTTTAGGGGGCATGGGGTGGCAGTTATGTTGAGATTCTAGATTTCTGGCTTTCCTGAAGTTGGGACACAAACAGAAACTGGTGCCTGTCCACTCTAGGGCTGCAGAAATGGGCCAGGTTCTTTGTTCTTAGCCTCTATTTTTGCTGCTGACTTGCTCCAAATTAGCTGGGTGTGTCTGGCATCCTGGACTGCAGACCTCTTGGCTGTGGACCCAGAGGACCACCCAGAAGTCCCATCGTCCCTTTTATCGTTGAGCGTGGGAGGGTCCTCTTTGGACTAAGTCTCTGTTTAGAGCCTGAGTAAAGGGAAGGGAAGGCAGAGGAGGTGTGAGTCAGCGCTCAGTGACTTAGCCATACTATACGCGGAGCGAGAGCTGTGCTCCAAGTACTGCTCGTTTTTGCAGTGTCTCCAGAAGAACTTTTCCAGAGTGGTGTCCCTCAGTCATCTCGTGTGAGCCTCTCAGTGACCCCATGACAGACCTCGGGTAGGGGCTCAGCTTCCACTTGCTGCATGCTGAAGCTCAAGTCCACTTCCCCAAGTCAAGCAGGGGCGAGACCTCAAGGGCAAAAATGACCTTAGCATATTTCCCGGTCCATGGAAGATTCTTAAAAATATGGTATGCATTAAATGAATGAGAATCACCACAAGGAAGAGAGGGAGGGAGGGAGGGAGGTGGGGAGGAAGGGAAAAGAGGAAGGAGAAAGGGAGGGAGGGAGGAAGGAAGGAGAAAGGAAGGGAGGGAGGGAGGGAGGAAGGAGAGAAAGAGGGAGGGAAGGAAGAAAGGAGGAAGAGAAGGGAAGGGAAGGGAAGAAAGATAGAAGAAGGAAAGGGAAAGGAAGGGAGCGGAGGGGTGGGAAAGGGAGGGAAAAGGAGGAGAAGGGAAAGAAAGGGAAGAGAAGAAAAACGACCATCAAGAACTGGACCAGCTTCAGTCCCTCTTCGGACGCTGTTTCCGGCTTCACCAAAGAAAGCTGACCTGCGCCGTGGCCCCTCTGTTGAGGTCTTGTCATTGCAGCAATCATGTTTTAAAGGTCAGCAGACTCTTCAACAGTCCTCTTGTCACGGGCCCTGAGTGGCCCTGAGGAGGGTGCTCGGTCCTTGGCCCGCACCTCTGTGAGGTTTGGCCTGAAAGCCTTTATTTTGCTTTGTGGTCTCGCCTTCCCTGAATGGAGAGTTATTCTTGGCTTGTACCTGCTCCTGCTGATTTTGCAATATCGTGATTTTAGCTCAATGAAAAAGTATCTTATTCCCACAGAGCTGCCAGGGCCCTTTGATGGAAGCTGATTTTGGTGAGAGTAGCCTGGGGGCGAGACAGTGGTGAGGTCTCTGGAACAGGAAGGTCTTGGAGGAAAAGGACCAAGAGCTCACCTGAAATCATTTTGTTCTCCTTTTCCCCTCCCCCTTCTATGGACATTCTCAGTCCAGCCCAGTGAGAACCCCCAGGAGCCCCCCCCCCCACCCCGGCTCTGGCCAGGAGCTTTGACTTAATATTCAAATCCATTTCTGGAGCCTAAATGTAAGTCTCCTTCCTTCTTGCTCGGTCTTTGGTGGATTTGGAGAAGCTTCAGCTCAGAATGCTAGAAAATACAACCAAGCAAACCTGTGAAGTCTCTTTCCTGAGCGAGCTGGAGGCGAGACGGGAACTCCTGGTCCCTGAGGGTTTGGTGAGAAGCAGTCTTGCCCCGAGGCGGGGCTAGCGCTGATGGACTTGTGCATACCTTTGGGTATATTGAGTTTTCTGGGACAGAAATCCATTTCTAGCAGTGAGTTCAGAAGGCGGGAGCCCAAATCCTGTCCTGAATAAGGTGGACCAGTAAGGAACAGCCATGGAGTCACCTGGACCTCACTACAGAGAAGGCAAGGGGCCAGAATATTCTGTTTATCAGACTCCTCAGGGTGCCCCAGTCTGCCCTCGGTTCCTCCTGCCACTCAACCCAGGTGGCCAGGACCGAAGCCGCCTTCTGGGTCGTCAGAAGTGACCCTTTGATATCTGATCCCCCATCTGCTGGGCTAGGCATGTGGAAGAGACAGCTGGCACAGCCCCTCCCGGGGGACTGCAATTAGGGGATATTTAATCCTGTCACCTGGTTCATTTGCAGTGATGGATTTGGACTAGAGCGCTGAGTGGCGCCAAGAGGATATTGGATTACCAGGGCCCATCCCCTTCACCCCTCAAAGAGAGCTGGCCCAGTCCTGCCCAGCACCTGTCTACCCTGGCCCCAAGGTGAGTCTCCTGGCTGCCAGGAATTAAGAGTAAGCACTGGCTGTCAAATCCCTGGCCCGGGGTATATTTTCTGAACCTTCTGCAGGTATGACAACATTGATGAGATTGTCAGCCCATGGCCACTGTCCTCTGCAGCACTTCAGAGCTTCTGAGTTACAGACTCTGGATCTGGAGTAGCTATCTGGTCAATCATTCCATTTGCATTTTCCAGACTCTTTGTTTTAGGAATCTGGGTTCAAGGGGGAAAGGGGTTTTCTTCTGAATCAAGGTACGAGTCTGATTTAGCTAACTGTCCCTTTTCACATTAGTCATGCACACTGGAAGGGGAAAAGATTTGAGACCCAAACCTGGATTGTGAGGTTTTTGTCAAATCACTTCCCCTTTCAGGAGAATCTCAGTTCACTCATTAACAAACTTAACAGATTGGATTAGAGACACTAAGTTGCCTTGATCAAACATTCTGCTTGTGGAGAAAAGATGGGTTAAGTCATAGGGTGAAGTGTTTGGGCTAATGGGAAGTTCCCAGGGGGGAAAGCTATGGAATAGACCAAAAAATCAGGTGCTTGTGAGGAAGAATTTCATTGTAGAAGAGGCACTGGTCTATTTGGAATAATTAGAGATGACCTTGGTGACTCTGGAGATGGACTTCTGGGCCATCTTCCATCCACTCATCGCCAGCCTGGCTTTATTATCATCATCATTATTATTATTATTATTTATATATTTTACATTTTGTATTTACCCTGGTAACCCACCACCAATTCACCCGTGGCCCAACTGGGACCGTGGTCCCACGGGACCATGGGACCAGTGGTCCCTTGTGTCCTTTTCTACTCCATTTTGTATTTTGTGCCCTTATCCTCCTCCGCCCCCCCGACTGAGTGTCTCTCTCCTATTTGGTTTCCCTATAGTCCTGTTATAAGTGAAACCATTCGATATTTTTCTCTTTCTTTCTCTCTTATTTCTCTGAGCATGAGCCCCTCTAGTTCCATCCATGTCGCTGCAAATTGCATGTGTTTATCTTCTTTCCATGCTGAATAGTATTCCAGTGTGTATATGTACCACATCTTCTTGATCCAGTCATCTATTTTTGGACATCTGGGTTGCTTCCCTACCTTTGCTATTGTGAATAGTGCCACAATGAACATACGGGTGCATGTATCCTTTTGGATGAGTGTTTTTGTGTCCTTTGGGTAAATTCCCAAAAGTGGTATTGCTGGGTCGTATGGAAGGTCCATTTTTAGCAGTTTGAGGAATCGCCATACAGCTTTCCATAGTGGTTGGACCAGTTCGCATTCCCACCAGCAGTGTAGCAGAGTTCCTTTTTTCCTCATCCTGGCTTTTTAAGGAACCCACAGAAGGAAGTAACCTCAACTTTCTGGGCTCCCAGTTCAGCACATATTAAAGTGGTCTTTGAGGACAGTGTGTGATGTCTCCACATGGTAAAGTCCACGTATCAGGCGGGATGGATGGTTTAGGGTTTTCCGGGAGCCTCGCCACTCTCCATGCCTTGCACGGCAGCTACCACCTCTGTCAGCACGGACTGGGTCTGAAGCTTTCTCCCTGGGGTCACATCATCCCTCTGCTTCCAGCGGTTTAATGACTTCCTGTTGCACTCCGAATAAAACCCGTTATCACCATAGGGCATGAAGCCTGTGTGGTCTGGCTCTCTTCTGCCTTTCCCCACACTTTTCTTCCCTCTGTTCCACCCAGCACGTGCGTGCATGTGTGTGGGAGCCAGCCCGTGAACCCTGTGGGGGCTCCAGCTCTGTTCGCGCCTCCACCTAGTACTGGCTGTTTTCTCTGCTTGGGATGCCCTTTCCTTGGTTCTTTATATGGCTGTTTGCACATTATTCTTCAGCTCTTGGCTCAAATAATCACAACTTTGGGGAGCTCTTCCCTGTCTGACCTCTCTCTATGACATAATTACTTTTAACAATATTTATATATGAACTTGGATAAAAACAACTTGTCGATTTTTTTCTTCTCTCACTTAGATATAATCTCCATTGAAAAAAAGTGAACCTTTTCCTCTTGTTTGCAGGTTTATTCCCAGCACCTGGAATAATAGCTACCATGTCACAGCAGCACAGTAAATACTTGTGAAATCAATGAACACAAATACGCATTGTCTGGGGAGCTCTTGGGCCATCTCTCTGGATCCTGTTTGAGGAGAGCAGACTGTGAGCTGGGGAGTAAATTGCCTTATCACCCACCCACACAATCACCCCCGATAGCAGGGACCTGTGCTTTCCACCTCCAACCTTGAGTGAGATAAACCACTGTCACCCCACCTCTGCCCTCTGCCAACCTACTCAAATGCCCTGGTCCCAAGATGATCAAAGGGATTGGAAAAAATCTTTGTTCTTTGGAACAAAGAATCATAATTGAACAAGTTCTGTCCTACATCTTGGAAATGGGGGCATTTGCAGAGCGGCCCCGGTCCTGGGAGAGAGCTCTTGAGAGCTGCAAAGCTGCTACCTTCAAAGGGTCGATGTGAAAGCAAAGAAAGAAGCACTTGAGGAGAGAGGATTTCCCTCCAGAGAGGGAAAGCACTTCCAGCCCATCACCCACCCCTCTAGCTGCAGAGATGCACGTGGAGTGTGTGTGTGCATGCGCCCAGCAGACAGAACATCCCAAGCTCCACAGCTCTCGGAACTCAAACGCCCTTGAGGAGAGCCAGTGGTCCTCTCAGCCCCTCCACCAGAGAGAGTTGGACTCTAAATTTTGTTTCTGTTGTGAGTGCCTCCTGATATAATTCTGTTTCCAAAAAGTTCTCCCTGATTTACCCTTCCAGCTTCTTACTGTTCTTCTGAAATACATCACTGTCTCTGTCATAGTTTTAAAATACAACTGACTTTTGGGGGGCCTCCCTGGTGGCACAGGGGTTAATGTCTCAGTGCTATCAAGCTGTCACCAGCCACCGGGGCATGAGTTTGATCCCTGGCCAGGGGGCTGACCCGCATGGCGCAGCAGACCTCTCCTGTCTCACCCACTGCTCCCCTTAGCAGTGTATTTCAGTCAGTCTGTCTGTTCTGCTCCCCACTCTGTCTCTGGTGAATCCTCTCAACCCCTGCACCTCTCGCCTATACTCCAGTTCTTGTATGCATAAATAAATGAAAATAAATCTTTAAAAAAATACAACTGATTTCAGGTAATTTGATAAAGTATCTTTAGGCATTTAATATTCATGGACTCTCCCATTCCAGCTGTAAGCACCCTCAAGGCAAACTCTATAATTCTTTTTCCTTTGTAACCCTCTCCTAAGATTTCTTAGGACAGAATTCTCAGTGTGCTTGTTGTCTGAACACATTTTTTTATGCTGAGAACCCTTGGATGCTGATTTTCTTTCATTCATTAATTTATTTAAAATATTTACTGAGACCTATTATGAGGTCGGCGCTGTGCTGGGGATTCAATGTGGAAGCTCACAGTCTGAGGCAAGCTGGAAACGTGCACAAATAACCATACTACAATGTGGTAAGTGCTATAATATAGGTACTGTATGCTCAGAGTGCTATAGGAACTCAGGAGGGAGCTTATAAAATAATTTAGTTAATGTTCCAATGTCTAAATGTTTAAATAATTCCTTTCCTTTCTAAGTGCTTCCCGCGTTCTGTGGCATTTTTTACGTCCATTATCTTATTTGATGCTTCTAGTGATCTTGTTAATATGCTTTTGCTCCATAAACTCACCCTTACACAGGATAGGTGCTCAAAAAATATCTACAGAGAGAAAAAATAGGTGAAAAGAGAGGGATGTTATTATCTCCTCTTCACAAATAGGTAAGCTGAATGTCGACCAGTGATAATGCTGGATGTCACAGGCAAGCTTGCATGCAGTCCATATAAATACACATTAATACATATCAAACCCAGCAGTCCATATAAATACACATTAACACATAAAACCCAGCAGTCCATATAAATACACATTAACACATATTAAATTCACAGTCCATATAAATATACATTAATACATATCAAACCCAGCAGTCCATATAAATACACATTAACATATTAAACTCATGGTCCATATAAATACACATTAATACATATCAAACCCAGCAGTCCATATAAATACACATTAATACACATCAAACCCAGGCAGTCCATATAAATACACATTAATACATGCTAAGCCCAGGTAGTCCATACAAGTACACATTAAACTCAGGCAGTCCATATAAATACATACTAAACACCTACTACAGGAGGGTCACTATCCACTATGCTGCAGTGGATACAAAAAATAGTGCAAGACATGTTCCTTCCTCAAGGAGCTTCCAGTCACTTTAGTAAAGCAGAACATGAGCTGTAAGTAATTAAACAGTATTACAGGTGCTGGAGAGCATCTCAGATGATAGTCCAAGGCAGTCCAGCATTGTTACCGAATGAATGGTGCAGACCAGAAAGGCCCCAGGAGGCAGGAACGGCCTGTGTAGATCAGAGGGTGCAGGGGAGGCTTCTCATGGGAAGTGGGAATTGAGCTGCATCTTAAAGGACAGGCTGCTAGAAACAGAAGAAACTGAGAAGGGCTAGAACATACAAGACATTTTCGCAGAAGGAAAACCCGATGGTCCCTGAGCACTTTGTCCAGATGCCACAGGAAAGCAGGCCTATCCTTGCCCCTGGCTCAGTCTCAGCTCTTTTTTGCCTGTGGATTCTCCTTATCCTGCTCTGTACCTCCACTGCTATCTGCCCTATCATCACTTACCAGTCACTTTCCCTCCCTTCTCCCTCCTCCCCTCCTCTGTGACCCATCTATACACACTGCTTTGTGAAAAAGCAGAAACCCTGTATGCTCAACTTCCTCACCAGTCCTCTCTCTTCTGGCTGTAATGAAAATCCAGATCAGAGCTCCCTGCGATCCTGGCTTCCTCTGCTGTCTTCACAATGGGATGTTCTTATTTCTCTACTGACTCTATAGCATCTAAACAAGGTAGGGACTTGAGGGCAACTTTATTACTTCCCTGGTTCTGTTTCTAGAACTGTTCTTCTTCCTCTTTTGTGGAAACCTCCCATCATAATTTGAGGCTCGCAGCATCTGCTAAGATCTCTTTCTAAATTTTCTTATTGTTGTTATCTACCAATTCCCAGGCCACGTGTGAGAAGTGATACAAAAGATTATATTGTGCTTAGAAACGAGGTAACTGTCTTTTGGGGGTGTTTTCCTAATCCATGGTCACCCTGTTCTTTGATGACTGCCTGACATGGTGCAGATACTGTGTTTGTATCATTTGACCTTGATCTCTTGTCCATAGGTGAGAAGACCAGTGTAGACTCACGATCCAGCTGGGCTAGTTCAGCCCTCCCCCAGGAGTTGAGACTAGATTCAGACTGAGCTGGTCCCCAGAACAAAGAAGAAGTAAACAGGTGAGCTCGGCTGTCAGTAAACTGAAAATCATGCTTAGCCATGTGCCAGATGAAGATCATCTGAAGGAAGGTAGAGAAGAGTGAGGTAGATGCACAGAGAGGTGAGGCCAGACACCCGGAGTAAGTCCTGCTTGGGCACTTGGCAGGCTTGACAGTCCATCCAAGGCTCAGCTGCTCCTTCTCCCCATTGTCCTTGAGAGGCTCCATGTCCTTGGAATAATTGCCATCCCCCCCTAAGTTTAAAATTGTTGTTTCAAATTTTACTTGTTCAGTTGGTGCCCACAACCAAAACAGCTTTACTAAAAATGAAATTCAGTATCAGTGGATATAGTTGTCACCAAATTTTGAAGCTGACAAAGATAGAAATGACCCAGTTAAGACAACACCTTTTGCTCTCACCTGTTTACCTATATGAAGGGAAGCTTGGGTTTAAGAATGAGGAGCCTAGACTCACGGTATTGGCAAGATGGCAAATCATTATAACCTAATAATCTTCCCACTGAAAGCTCTTTAATGTTTGGTATTTAATCAATAATGATCTTGTGAGTGCATAACTGAACTCTCAAGAAAGAAGGGGGGAAACGAAAGAGGAAACTAAGACCTAGGGAAATCAGAGGAAGATACATGGAAATGGTGTATTGTGAGTGATAATCACCAGTCACCAGCAGCAGGAAGATTTGTGCATCAGAAACTTGAAATATTACAATTGCCATCTGAAAGATAATGCAGAGCAACAGACTTAAAATGAAAAAGACTTCTAAAAAGTAATGTATATAAATTTTTATTATAAATAAATATGTGTGGGTTTATTTCTGGGTTTTCAATCCCACTGATCTGTGTGTATGTTTTTATTCTAATACCATATTGTTTTGAGTACTAACACTTTGTAGTATAGTTTGAAGTGAAGGCGTGTGATACTTCTATTATTGTTCTTTTTTCTTGGGATTGTTTTTTGCTATTTAGGGTCTTCTGTTGTTCTGAATAAATTTCATGATTTTTTTGTTCTATTTCTGTGAAGAATGTTACTGGGATTTTTGATAGGGATTGCATTGAATCTGTATATTGTTTTAGGTAAGATAGCCATTTTGATAACATTAATTCTTTCAATACTGGAAGAATTTCAAAGGCATTATGCTAAGTGAAAAAAGGTTATCTCAAAGATGCATGCTCAGTTATATAGTTGTATATTTATTTACATATATACTTCTATAAATTATAGATTCTATTTTAAGATATTCTGAAAAAGACAAAATTACAGGGACAGAAGATAAATCAGGGTTGTCAAGGACCTTGTTTGTCATATTTGTCTTCCCATAGCCTGTCAGAGTGCCTCCCTAGAGAATCAAAATTATTGTTTCTCTAATGAACAAGTAACTGAGTGAATAGAAGTGAGTATATAATCCTGGTTGGAGGGGAGCTTGTAGAACAAAGAAGGGCTTGGGGAAATTCTGAAATGCCTCATTCCGGAGGGTCTGTGCTAGGTTTGGACTTTGTCTCATAGTACATGGAGAAGCTCTGCAGTTTCTCTGACAAGGGAAGTGACCTGTAAAATAATCACATTTAGGATGGTTAGTCTGACAGCACTCAGGACAAACCTGAGAGAAGAGAAACTGGAGCTGGGTTCAGCTCATCTGTGGTCATTGGCATCGTGGGGTGTGCCCAGGGAAACATGAACATGATAGTTAGAAGCCCAAAATAATAGGAATATGGTTTGTTTGCCCAGAAGTATAGAAAATGTAGTGAGACAGGCTGGCTTTTCAAATCTTTGACGACCTCTTGCAGAGACACAGGAATTGGCCAATTTATTCCTGCATCTGTGTTGCCCAGAAGTCAGATCTAAGACAAATATAAGGGAGAATTTTGTATCCATTAGGCATGTCTGAAAATGGGGCTGGCTGCCAAAGAAGTGAGTTCCTTATCACAGGAAATGATTGAACATAGCAGTTGGTGTGGTTGTCAGCAAGGGAATTCAAGGATTAGCCTGGGTAAGCTTCCCAACACTGAAAATTCTCATACTTGATGGTTGCAGTGCCAGTGAGTTTGAAATAATGGTGCCTTGCAGGTATCGTGTCCCGTCGCTGGGGCTGTGGACATGAGCCCGGGAGAACTTCGGAGGCCAGAATTGTACTCTTGAATGCTGCATGTCCAAACTCAGGATGTTTGCATTATACCCTGGATCTCCCACAAAAGGATTGTCTGTGACACAAGTGGTGCCTTGGTGAAGACTCTGGGTCCTTCCTGACCCCAAGATACATAAATGGAACATGAGAAGGTATCAAGAAAACACCCACAGAATTTCCCGCTCCATTGCCTCTCTACTCAGCCTCTCCACTCGGCATGCCCCCTCAGCCGTACAGGTGAGCTCACGAAGGCTTTTCCCCGATGCCCACTATTTCTTCTGCCCTTCTACTCTCAAAGTGATGTGCTTCCACATGCATTTTCGACCCATTTCCCTTGCCCTTTGGGGAGGTCTTTTTTGAGGGCCCATCCTTCCTTTCTTGGTCCGAAACATTTAGAATTATTTTAACTCTGAAACAAACAAACAAACAAACAAACAAACAAACAAACAAACAGAAAGTCCCTCAAATTGCTACTCAGTTTCTTTTTGCCACCCAGACTTTTAAAGAGAAGGTTTTACTTTCACTGCCCTAGACCTTGACCCCATCCTTGCACTGCCAACCTTTCATATAATCCAGCTTTGCGTGCGCAATCAGGCCAGCTGTTTGTTCTCCCAAGAGAAATTGTGTATGTCTCAGAGAGGGAGAGATTCTGAGTCAGAAAACTGGGCTCAGGTCCTGCATAGGATCCTCACGTTCTTCGGCTCCTTTGTTATAAGCATCAAATGAGTTAATAGATAAGGAAAATGTGCCCCCAGCATGTACGCATGAACTGCAAGGTGCTGTGCAGATGTTAGTGACGCTGGCACTGCTGTCAGAGGTGACATTTTGATCAGTTGTTTGAGTGACATTTCCTCGATCTCATAATTTCTTGACTCCTTTCAAATCTGCTGATCTTGTCCTGCTTTTTTGAAACCCTTTATTTCCATGATTTTCTCTTCATTTACTCCTAGGAAATTAACATCTCTTATCCAGTTCCCTCCTCTGACTCCTCCCTGCCCCCAGTGGGTGTATTCCTGCAGGGCTCTTTTCTTGTCCATTCTTAGAAGTGGGGCTTCCCTGCTTCAAAGTGAAGGAATAATCTCCCCCAAGCCCCTTGCTGTCTTTTCTGTGTACATAACGAGCACGAACTTCTCTCTGGGGCTTTGGTCCCAGCTTTGCAACTCTGCTGGATTTTTCTGCCAGGATCTCAAACTCCTCATCAGCACATTTTTGGAGAATCACTGACAAAGGCCAGACAGTGGATGACTGATGATTGGCCAGCCCTGCAAACATCAGACACTGCCACCAAAATACCAACTAGAAATAGAGCCATCTCTTTTATATAAACTTCATGTAGTGAATGATGGCACCTACATTCAGTTAGAAGGTGATAGCCACGCCCGCAGGTCTGTGAGTATTTCTAAGGCATTTTACGGGTTGATAATTCCCTGATATTAGCTATCGCTCTGGGTTCCAGATTCTTGATTCTCAAAGATGTCAATAGCCAATCTCTCTAAACTGACCTCACGGGGGTCCCCCTGAAAACCCCCTTGATAGGTGAACAATGCACTTACTAAAAGACTTATGAGAACAATTCTAATCAGATAAAATTTTCCTGGCCTCCACCAAAGAAATCCACCCATCTGGTTCCTCTGGCCCTGATAGTCTCTCCTGAAAATTCTGAGTCAAATCAAACTATAAAAATTTGTTATTTATCTGAGAGAAAATACATGCATGTTCTCTCCCCTTCTGGCCTCTCTAATTTATATTAATATAGGTGTTTAATAAATGTTAATTTTCTTTTCCTGTTTCCTTTTATCTGTCTGCAATTGACATGTGGGCAGGAATTCTGATTTCTCATTTTTTGTCCCCTTCACATTGTGCCTTTCCTATTTACCCATACACATATTGAATTGAGTAGAAAATACTTTGGACGGTGGTTTGGGAGAATCCAATTTTTAAAATGGAATCTAGAAGGATCAGGCCAAGTGCCTCTTGCACTGAGTTGCCGAATGTGCTCTCCGTGTAATACCTGGTAGTTGTATCTGAATGTAGCAACTGCTGATTCTCAGTTGTTAGCCTAGAGAACTCTCCCAGTCCCATCCATTTGGCTGTGATTCCTTACCAAGGACGTGGACCCTCTCTCTCCCACCCCTGGGTTCAGCCAGGTAGCTCACAACCGGCGATTTGCTGGCGGTTTGCGCAGACCAGTGGGAGCTAGCTATGCGTAGCCCTTCCCAGTTCTGTGTGCAGCGGTATCACTTTGGCAACGTGAAATCGGCGATGCGGGAGTATTTACACCATGGGAGCTGGCAAACACTAGGAGTCAGGGCTTTCTTTTTCCCCAGAGAGAGGCTGTAAAACATTTACAAGCAGACTGCTGCTGCCAACATACTTCCTGGGCATCTCCTGGCAGGCCTGGCCTCATCTAATCCATACATCTCTGCTCTGATATCACCTCTTCACAGGGACCTCAGGCACTTTTTTATTATGCCCCCCACTCTTTCCTTCAGGGCACCTGTCTGCCTCTGTATCTACCCTGTGCCTGTCTGTTATGAACTGATCTATCCACCTCCTCATCAGAGGCTTTGTCTCCCCTCTTCCTGTTAACTGTCATATTCCCAGCATCTAGAGCAGGCCCAAGCACTTCATTGGCACTTAAGAAATATATTTCTGACCAATGAATAACAGAATGAGAGGGTCTGTTACAGTGGCTCCACCGCTGCTCCAGGGAGGGTCACGGCAGCTTTGCTGGCACTGTGCAGCCTCAGCACTCGCTGGCCCCTTTCCCAGTGCCAGCCTGGTCTCGGTGCCTGAGTCCCTGCAGCTCTTGCAGCATCTGCTGGGGCTGTGTGGAGGGGCCCAAGTGTGCTGCCCATGAGCTGTGCTCAGGGCAGTCGCTGCAGCCTCTATAGCAGCGGTGGCGCCCGGCCCCAGGGCAAGCCAGTCGCGGAGCTCCGGGAGCAGAGGCAACCCCAGGCCCCTGGGCCTCTGGTTCAGGGTCGCTGCACCAGAGTTCAGTGTCGGGCCCCACTGGGGTGCTCGGTGCTGTGCTTCCCTGAATCCACAGGGAGAAGGGCCCGCAGAGTGCCAGGCCAACATGGTGGACTTCAGCGGCAGCCCACCCTGCGCTGCTGCAGGGACCCCCGCACTGGGGCACCCGGCCCCACTGAAGAGCGTGGGGTGCGGTGTGCCTCTAGCTCCACTGAAGCTGGCTCTGGATGTTGCTGCCCAGAGCGCACAGGCTCATGAGCTGCCCTGTCCTCAGTGTAGCTGGGTCTGGGCAGATGCCAGGGTTTCCCCTTTTGAATCTGGTGCCAGGATGATGAATGGACCAATCAAGTTCAAGCTCAATGGACCAATCAGGTTTGAGCTCACTGGTTACATCCAAGGGCTTCATTTTGTGTATCGAAAACAGAGCTGCATCAATCAAATAGTTAGGATTGAAAAATCGTCCAATCAGGTTTATAGGGCGGGGACCTGAAGAGGGTAGGAGGCAGAGCAGGAGCTGGCTGGGGGGATTCAGCAGAGGGCCTCCGAAAGGATTCAGCAGACCTTCACAGAACTCTGCAGACTCCGCGACTTTCGTAGACTTTCAGACCTCAGTAGACCTATGCAGAGACCCGGCCGAGGCACCTGCCTCTGGACCCGCTGCTGACATTGCCTGCAAGGAGCACCGCAGCCAGGCCTGGCGTCTCTCTGAAAGAGCGTTTGGTGTTGTGTAAGCCAGCAGCTCACGGAGAGCAATAACCCTGGTGTCTCTGACACTGCCTCCTGTGACCAGTGCTGACTGGCACCGCTGACCCGTCTGAGCAGCACTGTTGACACGACACTGCTGGCCTGCGTTGGGCACCTCTGAGAGCAGGTCACCACCTGGATCATCCGGCACCACCTCCTGGCGTGGTCACTGTCCGTCAGGCCCTGGCGCCATCCAGCCGGCCTTCGGACCTGCTGTGAGCGGCTGTAGCCCCCCGCACCTGCCGGCACCTCCAGATGCCACTGTGAGTTGGCTCCTGGTGCGCTGCTTGCTGCTGTGCTGCCGACTCCAGGCTCTCATCAGAGGGATGGCACCATCTTGCGTGAGTGGCCTGTTTGGGACTACCTGACACTGTGGGCACCACCAGGGGTGAGACAGCTGGCCACTTGTGGCATCGCAAATGCTTCCCTTTTCCCCACCCTCTTCTTTGTTTAATAAACCCAATGTTGTTGCTCCTTGAGCCTGAGGGGTCTCACAGTTGTGAGCACACAGGTGACAAGCCACAGACAGTAACCTGTCTTGGCACTGTCTTAGTTCCAACAGCTCAGCATCAGAAATTAGAGCAGAATTATCTAGATCCTTGTTTGTGCCTCCCCAAACCCTGAGTGTTCTTCATTGCCTCCCCAGAACCTAGCACAGTGCCTAGGGCGGAATAGACGCTCAATTTTCAGAATGAATAAATGGACAAGTAAATGGATAAAATTACCCCACCTAATTCTGCGAATTTTCCTGTAGCCCCTCAGAGAGCTCTTGTTCTTCTACCTTCATCAGCACCGCAGAGCCCTGCTGTTTCCTTCTGAGAAAGCAAAACCTCCAAGGTGGGAGGAGTTCCGAGCACAAGGACTGCTGGAAAGATTGGGGTGGCATCAATTTATCTCATCCAACTTGTGTTTTTCTTCTCCGAATGGGTCACAGCAATTCATTATGTCACCCTTAGGCAGGCCGCCGAGCGGGAGTGAAGGAGGCCGTGGCCCCTGTCCCCTCCAGCCGGTGTCGGCAGAGATAGCTTTCCCTGCATGGATGAACAGCTGTGAGACACCTTTGCCCCAGACTCCTGGAGAAGGCAAAAGAAGTTTTCTAAATATTTTCCTGCCACGCAGATCACTGAATTATGCATGAGGCCAAACCCAGGGAACAGCAAATCGTTGTGGGATGGAGGGGCTAGGGTTCACTCAAAAGGGAAATCAAAGCCTTACTTGCCTTCTCCTTGTGAAGGGTTTCCTCAATTGATAATTAGTTTTATATTATCTCTCATCCTTAATAGATTATTGATGCTTTTGGCAGAGATATAATCCCAGTGTCAGGAGTAATTCTCTCTAGTGTGCTGCGGCGGCTACACCCAGGCAAGGCAGCGTGGACGCAGGGCCTGGCTGATCCTACTCAAATCAATTCGATCCAAGTCTTCGCTGGGCATTGGCATGCAGGAGGGAAGAGAGATGCATATTTATGATTTGCCTCGAAAGCAGGAGAGGTCATGAGATTGGTGAGTGTGGTGGTGAGATGGCTAAGGGAGGCTCCTCCCCTCATCCTCTTGGGATGGAAGATGCCATGTGCCTCGCTCCGGGGCCTTGGTGCTCACGATCAGGTGGCGCCACCCACCAAAGGCCAGTGGAGCTGCTCCCAGCTGCAGACTGGAAATGAAAATGGTCACCTTCATCTCGGTCGCTCTGCACTTCCCAAAGGGATCCCCCTTCCCAGTTCTTTGTCTATGGATAGTCGTGCTTCTGCACCAGAAGGCTCCAGGCATTTCATGAGGCAAGAGTGCCTCTAAATGCCCAAAACTACACAATCGAGAGTGGACTAGGGAAGGAACTCAAATATTTGAATATGCCTCTTAGGTCAACAATAGGATTCCTAAACCGAGCAGAGACAACCGTTGAGGTCCGCCCCCCTGTCCTTCGGGGGACCCCGTCCCAGCGATATCCCAGATGGTCTGAGGCAGCAACCCCGCGAGGGATCTGGCAGCCGAGGCTTTATGTCACTCAGGAAAGCATTGTTGGGCAATAGAGATGCTTAATTTGGGACCTGCGCTCACTTCCTATCTAAGGGGATGAACGCTGGTATTGAATTTTTTTTTTAATGACTTGAATTGAGTCCTAGATTGGCCATTTGAAAGCTTTGTGACCTTGGTTAAATTGCTTCACCTCTCTGAATCTCATTTTTTTCCATCAGCTCACGGAAACAATTACAAACACCCTAACCACCTCAAAGTTTTGTGGGGGATGAACAAAACGAGATGCTACAGAACAGAAAGGAGCCCCTTACAGCCAAGTGCTTTAAGAACTCCAAGGGTGTCCATTGGCCAGCACCCCTCTATTCTTCTGGGAAATGATGCTCCCCAAAATGCACCTTGTGGTTGGAATAAAGCTGTCCGGTGTTGGTGTCTGAGGAAGCTGCGCCAGCCCTGGCCCTTCTGTGGCCATCAGAACTGACTGGCCAGCTCTCAGGCGGGCTTGGAGAGCCCCTTCCCAGGGACTTTAATCTTGCTATGAGAAGGAGTATGAGTCAGTTCCCCAGGGGAGAAAGCTGTACAGATGAGAGGTTAGAGATTGCCATGGTTCGGCTCCCTAATGCGGGGAGGTAGCCCAGTGGTGGAGGGAGAAAATAAAGCTGGTGTTCAAAGGAGAGAGAAAATACACAGAGTTGTGACAATGTGTGTATGTTTCAGATTGTCCTGTGGGGCCAAATGAATCCGTTCTTCGTGACTTGGAAGGATAAGTTCCTTTCAGTCCATTCCTCTTTTTGACTAAGCCAGTTTTAGCTCTATTTCTGTCACTTCCAAGCAAAAGAGGCTCGATCGAGAGGCTGCCAATTACTATCAGGCTCTCAAGTCCAAAATGAACGTGGGTCTTTCACTCTGCTGTCTCCGCCCCAGAGTCCAGAGGCTCCTTCTCCAAAACCACTGCACCTACTTTGTCCTTCGTGCACACCAAATTTGTGAGTTTTTTTCCAGGTGTCAGGCCCTCTGTCAGAATTTGGGGTTCTCCATATAGTCTAAGGAAGACATTCGGATGTTCCACCTGGTGGGGAATCTGAGCTCCTTGCATAACAAACCCATATGCCTTTGGGAGCCAGGATGAGAAATCTACATGGACCAAGTATCCAGGTGGCACTGGGGCCAGGCTACCTGGTGTACAGGACCACACATTAGAGGTCCCCAGTCAGCGGGTCAAGTCCAAGTTTTCACTCTGATGCTCCTGATCATCTGTTTTTATGTAGCATTGGTTATGTTGGGTGCTTCACATCCTTCATAAAATGGGGTAAATGAAAACTCCTTAAAAATTGCTGGCCACCTACATCAGGTGAGAAAGATTGGGAACAAAAGGTGTGCACCTGCCCTTGGCGTGCAAATAGTTCTGCTGTGCAAACCATGCAAAGGTAGAGAACAGGTTAGAAAAATCCACCCCGCCATGAATGGGACTTGGATTGTCTGGATTTCAAACAAAGAAGGGAAGCTTTTGATGGACTGGGGTATTTAGGGTAGAGTTAGCACAGGATACAGATA
Organism: Scalopus aquaticus; assembly: GCA_004024925.1. Taxonomy (NCBI): domain Eukaryota; kingdom Metazoa; phylum Chordata; class Mammalia; order Eulipotyphla; family Talpidae; genus Scalopus; species Scalopus aquaticus. The sequence goes on along the minus strand of PVIJ01003031.1, from coordinate 15,008 downwards.
ACCTGTTGGAATTGTTTTCTTTAGCCTGCACAATATTTAATTTTTTAATTCACTGTCATTTGAAAATCAGATTTCCTATTTTGAAAAAATGTGGATTTCTGGTTTCTTTTGCAAAGGAGATTTGATGACAACTCCCATTAGCAGTGAGACACTGAATGAATAACTACTACCCCCTTTAGACCAGGCAGCCTGGCCCTGGTATTGCCGGGTTCTCAAAAGTGTATTGGGTTTGCTACCCAAGGGCCAGGCTGGAGCTTGAAATGTCCCAGCTTTCCAGAAGGCTCAAAGGAGGAAATTCAGGATAAACACATATCTGAGGTTCATGCCCACATCAATTAAAAAATTCAGCATTTTTTTAAGTGTCATTGACCAAGGCACCCCAGGCCGGCCAGTTCTCCAGGTGGACTGGAGCCGTGGGAAGGCTGGCTTTTTTGTAGGAACACATTGAAGGAAGAACCTGTCACCAAGTCATCAGCCTGCAAACACCCACCACTGAGAGCCTCAGATGTGTATCCGAGCCTCTTCCTTCCTCTTCTTTTTATTAATGTCCACATTTTTTCACTTTGTTGCATTTGAATGCAGATGATACAGAATGAAATTCCGTTGGCGGCTGTATGTGCGGGAGTGCGCAAAAGTATTTATGAATCCTAAATGAAGCTGGCTGCAGAGCCCAGGAGCTCCAGCAGAGCGCTGGCGTGTGTGCCCGCCGGAGTCTGATCTCTTACACGGGAAGCTGCGTTTGATATCTCATTTGTTGGCTGTGTTCCTTGCAAAGCTGAATGCTGTTTAACCCACTTTCCCATAGCAGAAGAAAATGAGGAGGAAGCTGGTTGGGAGAGGGGAAGCCCCCCCCTACTAAAATGCCCTGGAATGGTGAGAAGAAACTATTCCTAGGGCATGTGGAAGGTGCTGCCACCCTCTGGCCGGGTATAGCATCACACCCTGTTGAAACAAGTCCGCACCTTCCTCTCCCCTTTGGGGGTTTTCCTGCCTTTAAACTGTCCCAGAATTGCAGAGAAGTTGGAACTGGCTGGGCTTTTATTTGGGTGTTTAGACAAAGATGTGCATTCTCTGTTTCTGGTTTCCTAAGAAACTTCCTTTGGGCAAACCAAGACACACACCCCCCCCCAACTCTGGCCTAGGGGAGACACAGCATGTTGTCCTGGCTGGATCCGCCTCTCCCTGCTAGATATTCAGCCCACGCATGACAAAGACTTTGGCAAAATGCTAGCAATCAGAAATCCACTCTTCATAGACATAAAAGAGTCAGTACATAGGTCTCCCCAATAATGATAGTCTACATGCATTAGCATATATTTTCTTGAGAAGCGAACTATCAGACTATGTCCCTAAAAGCAATTCATTCTATTTACAACTTTTCTGAAGCCCCCGAGAGGGAATCATCTCGGAGCACTACAGACACCACACGAAAATAGTGAAAAACATTCAATTTGGAAACAATTTTACCTCGATTTATCTTTTTTTTTCCTTTGTGAGTCAGCCCACTGCTTGTGCTCCTTTCTCTACCTGAAGCCAGTCCTTGCCATCCTCCTCCTGGGGTAACGATGGCAGGAACGGTGCTGTATCCCCAAAGTGTAGCCGGGAGGAGGCCAAGAAGGAAGGACACCCCATCTGTCGCCCTGGTGGGAGCACCTCGTGCCCAGGACCGAGAAGACTGGTGAAGGAGGCAGAGGCCAGAGGCTCCATCCTATGCAGCAGCAGTGTTACTGCTCTGGTCCACAGATTATTCTCCAGAAGGTAAGTGCAGCTCTTTAAAGCAGTGACAAGATGAATGTCATGTCCTATTACCCCATCCTCTGGCTAATAATAAGATTTTGTAACCATGTCAACAGCAAGAGAAAAGGGCCGAGGAAGGATCCCTTTGATTGCATGAAACTCCCGGCACCGACCTTCTGGAACGTGGCTGAGACCCTGGGCAAACACACCTAAGGGAGGGGAAGCGGCGGCAGTCCTGTGTCTCTGGCAAAGCTAAGGGCAGACGTGCCATCAGGGCTAGGTGAGTAGTGAACACCTGCCTTGTGCCCACAACCACACCTCGAATAGGAAGTGAGCAGGGTAAACGCACAGTTTCTCCTTCTGAAAGAAGTTGGTGAGCCAGTGAAGCCACTCCTATCTGGCTTAGTGCACTGGACTTAGACTCCGGATACAGATGTTGGGGGGTCCTCCTTTTCCCATGGCGAGATCTAACCTCTCTGAGCCTCAGTTTCCTCTGTTGCGAAATGCAGGTGGTAATAGCTAGTCCTCCATACCCCCCAAGCTCTTTGTGAGGATGAAAGAAAAAAATGCAGCACTTTCCAAATCAATAGTGCGATCTTTTTAAAAAGAAAAACTGTATGTGAAACTGTCAGAGAAAACAGAGGTAAGAACAGAGGGCCTCTCTTTGGAGGTTGGGAGCTCAGGGCTCACCTACTTTCACAGCTTTTCTGGCTCCCGAAATGGCCTCTGAGGTACCCATGAGTACCCTACAGCTGTGAGAAGAGTAACTTGAAGACTAGTGAGAAAATGCTTTGAAATTGTGTATTATTATTTTTATTAATGATCATACAAACTGGCCATTAATGGAGGCAATTGTAGGAATTGAGAGAAGGGAGAGATCAATGTGGGCTTAAGTGTTCAAATAGCAGCCGGCCCCGCACCGAGCCTTCAGGGGTGACAAGTGTCTGTCGAGGTGGGCAGAGGGCGTGGCGAGGACCCAGGTGGGGGCAAGGGCGTGAGCACGGGCGTGGAGGAGAAGACCAGGGAAGAAGCCCGGCTAGCGTGAGCTGGCGTGTGCGGTGGGGGTGGGCTGGGCTGGCTCAGACCAGCTTCTTCAAGCAGCGCCAGCCCATGAGGCATGTCGGGACTTCATGGGAGGGCCCTATGGGCAGCCCAAAGTGGGAAGGAGCAGACTGGGGGTTCCTGAGAGTGGGGGCCCTGGCTTCGCTCTCCAACTGTGTTTGGGCTAAAGCATTGCTTTGAGCCCTCTGTGTCTGTTGGAGTCAAATTTCCCACATCCAGGACCCTTTGCTCTGCCGATGAGAAGCCTTTGCTCTGCACCCTGAGTGCAGTTCCTCCTTCCGCCTCGCCGCTCTCCATGGTCCTGCGCTGCCTTGCCACTGACCGATGTGTGCATGGAGGCGGTGGTCCCCAACCTCCAGGGAAGTAGCTCCCCAAAAGCCTGTTGGCTGAGCATTTGGGGATTCCCTGGAACCCCGTGGAGCACTCTCACCTGTGCCTGTGGGGAGCGCTGACCCCACCCCGCCTTCTCCACTGTGGCCCCTTCCGCCCCAGGGGTGACTGACCTTCCCTGTTTGCCGCCAACACCTGTTGTCTTGTCCTCTTTGAAATGCCTGACAGCAGCAAATGCTTGGGCCTAAAAGCAAAATAATGAAATCAAATGAAAGTTCCCCAATTTCTCAACCGCTTGTCCTTGGTCTGGTGCGGTGCACGGCATGCATTATTCAGAGAGGAGCAGCTGCATTACCTGAAGCAGAAATTCTGTTTTGCAGGTGCCAATCTGGAGGGATGGTTGGAGTGGCAGTGGATGGCTGGCCCTGGAGCCCGTGGGTGCTTCCAGGGTGGAGAAGGGCCCAGCTTTGCTACCGGACCCCACAAAGTCATGGAAGTAGCTTGTGTCTGCTGCCCAGACACAGTGGGCCCAGCCAGTCAGTGAGCCCAGCCCGAGAAGGAGGGGAGCCCTGGTGGACAGGGCAGTCTTGAAGGGCGCGGAAGGATGAAAGGAGGGAGCCAGCAGGCTGTCTGGATGGACGCTTCCTACAGGAGAACCCCGAGACTTGGCCCACACTGTCATCCATTCCCCACTGAATATACCAGATGCAGTGAACTAAGAGAGCAGAGATATCTTCTAAATGATAACGCCATGTAAATAGAAGTGCGAGAGGGGTCAGAAAGGGTTGCCTTGTTGCTCCAGTTAGCCATTCTCTTTCCCTAAGTCCGTCATGCTCCCTTGCCTGTTTGCTTGTGACTTGCTGTGGCCCATAGGAAATGTATTTTTGCCCCTGCCCACCCCCTACTGACCACGTGACTTACTTGGATCAATGGAATGTCCCACAGCTCAGAAGCCGTAAGAGGGCTAGTAAGTTCTGCCAGTTCTCTTGCTTGGGTTCCTTCTGCTTTGAGAACAGCACATCGCAAATTAGGGGCTGCCCTTTCAGCCCAAGCCCCAGAAGGAGAAGACACAGGGGCCAGCCTGCTCTGTGCAAGAAAGAAATGCTGTGGGTATAAGCCACTGAGATTTTAGGGCTTGCTTTTACCATAGCAAAGCTGGCTAATATAGTTAATGTCAATCAATGATGAGGAAATTAATCACGTCTGCCTTGGGTTAAGCTTTTTTAAACTTGATTTGTTTATTTAATTGATTGTTGTCATCTTCACTTGGGGTGAATAGCATTGATAAATAAGAGGGGTTGTTTGTTTTAATGAATCCATGGAAGAATGCTGTTGATTTTTACAGAATCCATGTATTAGGTTTTGACAAGCCCTGTGTCTGAGCTTCTAGCTGGATTTCCCTTCTCTCCTGGTTGACTAGATCTAAACATGGTGTATAGTGGTCATTTCTCGGCCTTAAGCCTGCAGTGAATGCATCCCACAACCCTCCCTGGTATCCTCCCTATCAGTCTGGTCAGTTCTCCTTCAGCTCTGATCCAGAGCGTTGCTAAGCAGATGCCATGACCAGGCCTGTGGGAGTATAATATGCAGGACCTCATTTGGGTCTCCCACAATAATTTAACAATAGGTAATATTGTTGCGATAGACACCCCCCTGTTCATATGTTGAAACCTAACCCCCAGTGTTAGGCATTAGGGGGCAGTGTCTTTCAAAGATGATTGAGTCATGAAGGTGACACCCTCATGAGTGGGATAGATGCCCTTATAAAGGAGACCCCAGAGAGCTCTCTCCTTTTTTCCACCATGTGACGACACAGTGAGAAGACCGCTCTGTGTGAAGCAGGAAGCAGGCCCTCCCTAGACACCAAACTGCCTTTTCTTGGACTGGGCAGCCTTCAGAATGGTGAGAAACCAATTGTTACTGTGTAGAAGTCACCCAGTCTTTGGTATTCTGTTACCGTATTTTGAATGGAGTAAGACAATCAATTGTTAGGTACCTTTTTTTTTTAATATTTTTATTTATTTATGCATACAGCTGGGGTACAGGCCAGACGTGTGGAGTGGTGAGAGGCTTCACCAGAGACAGAGCGGGAAGCAGAACAGGCAGATCAGAAATACACTGCTGAGGGGAGCAGCGGGCGGGCGAGGCAGGAGAGGTCTGCCGCGCCATGTGGGATCCTTCCCCTCCGGGCGTCGAACTCGCATCGCTGCTGCCGACAGCTCCACGGCGCAGCACCCAACCACTACACCACCGGGGAGGCCCCTGTTAGGTACCTTTTGAGAAAGTCAAGGGTCCAAAGAATTTGTGGAGGGCATGAAGCTGATAAGGAAGAGATCAAGAATGGAAACTACGTTTCTTCCTTCCTGGCCCAGAACTCTCTTTAGTACCCTGAGCTCCATGGATTTAAGGTGTTGTGCCTCAGGCTGCCATCTAGGATCTATTTGCCCCAGGATCAGGGACATGACATGTGTTCATGGACTGGTGGTGGGAAGGCAGGGCAGGAGATAAGACCTTTGGTACTTTATGCATTGATATTGCAATTTATATTTATAATTCATTTGTATTATAATCCTGGAATGGGCAGGCCAATAAACTATGAGGCTCCGAATTTCAGGGAGCTCATTTACCTTTTTGGGGGGGACTTCTGTGTCCTCATGGGAGAGAAGCATTAGTGGGATCCAAACTAGATACCACTGCCAGAGAACCGGTCTGTCATCTTTCAAGAACATCCATACCTTCAAATCTGTGCAAGTGGCAATAGTGTCTTATCCACAACAACATTCATAAGTGAATAATAGCTTCCACAAATATTTTACAAAATGCTTTCTATAAATCATCTGCTGCCTGAGAAGGCCTCCAAGAACCATTTGAATTTACTCCATCACCACTGCTGCCTGCCATCTGCCTGAGACTCAATAATTCTGGGAATAATGATGTTGGATTCACTCAGATGACTGGGGTACAGATAGGCAGAGGCAAGGAGGAAGGCAATAATGAGATGTGCCGTTTCAAGTGTAGCCATGTTGTTGCATTCCTAGTCTTGTTTGGAAGGCTTGAGAGATCCTCTCCATGAACCTAGAAGATGGGAGCTGGCGAGGAGCACCCGGCAGTGCAACCATCACCAGGCCTGGGTAGGTGCAGCTGATCTTCACATACCGATGAAGCTGTCCTGGTTCTACTCCATGACGTCAGAAACACCCCATCCTGTCCCAAGACCACCCTCAGTTCTTAGATGCAAACCAGCTTCTGGGGATTCCTGGGGATCTAGCCCTGGCAACACTGCATAGAGTCACCCCATGCCTTTTCTGCTAAATGCCCCTTCAGTAGTCTGGGGATCCTGGCAGCAGCTGCAGAAACCTCTTCCCATTCCTGTTCATCCATTAACTGGACTATAGATTTGCCAGATGACCTGGGCTCCTTACAGGGAGATGCGAGAAGAGATAGTGGTTCCTAGTTTGCCCATATTTGGCTCTCAGACAGTTTTAGCTCCCGGCAGCAGCTCTTGTGGGATGCACTGTTTTCTCTCCAGCCAGCTGAATTACAGTCGTACCTCCTTAAGGGCACCAGGGGTACCAGGAGAGAGTGTGGATGGCCCAGCTCACACCCATTTCTACAGCTGAGAAAAATGACCCCCGGCACACCGTCAGGGTGGAAGCAGCTCTCCCAGAAGAGTGTTCTTCTGGAGTCTGCTCTCAGGTCTCCTGGGGGGCAGGGCTTGGGAATGGACTTTGCAGTGGTCAAATCACTCAGTGCAAAAGAAAGGAAGAAGGGCCAGCCACCTCCATTTCCAGGGAGCCTTCTGAATCCCAGATTGCTGCCTGGAACACTTTCCCAGAGAGGGACTAAGGGACTAAGAAATAGTAGGTCAGTTGACTGAAGCTACTGGTCTTGTCCTGGACTTCTCTGGCCTGGGATCCCAACTTTTGTCCCTGTGGCCAGAGAAGGGTGAAGTTCCTCGTGTGTGTTCACCTTGTGACCTTCATTCCCTGCCATCTTCGTGCTGAGCCACCTCTGCTCACCACCACGCTCCACAGAGGAGACACACTCGAGTCCATTCTCTGTATACGCTGCTTTCTGGTCAAGCGGGGAATCACATCATTTCTGAGAGCTTCTAAATTCCACAGGCCTCAGCCCCTGTATCCTGAGCTGGCCCCGACCTGCCTTCTTGGTTTCCCAGTGTCCTGGGGAATAAGGCAGGGGGCTCCCCGTTATACGTCCCTTTTGGGGGGGTGGGGTCAGCCTCCCCACCATGAGCCAAAGCCCAGGTTTCTGATGCCTGGTTCTCCATGCCTCAGTCTCTACCTAGCCACCCCTTACACCACAGCTACCTGGGCCCCAGAGCCGGCCGACCGCCGCCTTCCTGTCACCTGTGTGGTGGTTCGGCTTTTAAGCCTCTCAAGCTGCCAGTCCTGATTGGTGCCGGCTGAATCCGTCAGTTCTCCCTCGGAATTTTGGATGTAAGAAATAAAGCGAAATGGCTGGTGAGTAAATTGGAGGTGACAGGAGCCAAAGAAATGAGCAACCAGAGTAGCTCAGTCTCCATCATGGGGGACCCTAGGTCTGTGCGGCCTGCTCCTCCAGCCCAGCCCTGTGACCAGCCCAGGGCCCGGCTCGACTCCTGAGGGCCTCCCAGGCCTGTCGTTTCGGCTGCACTTCAGTGTTGTTGCGCCAGTCTCAGCCTCCTGAGCAGGTTTCTTTTTCTAGAACCTGAGTATAGGTGTAACCTGCACAGAGCGTGCTGGGAACGCGGCATTTAAAGATAGAGCAAAACAACTGAGCAGGGGTGGCTTGCACCCCCGTCCCTCAGGTCTTCTTCTTGCCCGTGCGACACACCCATCTGGGCCAGACGGAGGTGTCCGGCCCTGCCTTTGGTCAGTGAGCTCTGGGAGGCTCTGAGGGCTTGGGAGGCTGTGAGGGCAGCTGCCCTGTCTCATCTGGGAGCACGACTCAGAGGCAAGAGGACGTGGGCAGGGTGGGAAGGGCTCCCCTCTTCTCCAGACTCTCCCTAAGGTGAGGGTGATGGTGGTGGGAGCTGGGGTGCAGGTGGGCTAAAGGAAGAGGATCCCAACCTTCCCGGGCCCCCAGCTCCTGGCTCAGGTCCCCAGGACAGCGGGAAGGCGACCGAAAGGAAGCCTGATGTCTGGGCTGTCCTTGCCTCTCATGCGGACGCTCACTGACTCCTCGCTTCATCCTCTGCTGCCCAAGCTGAGCTCCCTCCCCGGCCCTGTGGCCCCTGCCCAGAGGCCTGGCTTGTTGGCACATGGAGAGGCAGATGGCTTTGGGAGCCCACCTCCTTCCTGGAGCTTTCTCTGCCTAATCCCAGCTCGACACACTGTTCTGAGTCATACTCTGAGCATGTGTGAGTCGGGCTGGCTGACTGAGCACAAGAGAACAGCAGCATGTCAGCCCGGCCCACGGGTAAGTGCCGAATGCTTCCCGCAGCCCCGGAAGGGGCTCGGTGGTCACTGAGTGAGCGAATGAGTCGTGAAGAAACGCACTCTTCTTCTTTTTAAAGCCAAGTAGTTTTATGCCGAATAACATAGTGCCCAGCTGCCTGTATGTGAAAGCAGAGCAATGAATGGTGCAGGGGAGGACCGAGGGTCCGGAACTCAGCACCCTGGGCTCCCCCGTGTTCCCTCGCAGCAGCTCCTGAGCAGTCTCTGCATCCTTTGAATGAATGTAGCGTGTACAGCCTCTCATCTTCCCATTGCAGACACGGGCCCCCAAAGGAAAAGTGGCTCGTTTAAGCCAAGCAGGCACCAGGTCTCCGGACCCCCAGGCGGTGGCTTTCGTGTTCTGTTTAGACTCTGTTAATTCACCACACTAGGTGCACAGCAGCTTGGGGGAATGTGGTCGGAGGGAGGGCAGGACGTGGGACTTGTTGATTCCCAGGCTGTGTGAGCTGGCAAGAGTCACGGGCAGCACCGCAACGAAGGATGTGGCACCAAAATAAAATGCATTGTATTTAAATATTCCCCAAGTCATTTTGTGTATTTAAGTCTTAATTCATCTCCTCTAAATCTCTTCCCGCTACATTAATGTGACGACTTTGACAGAAAGATGAATAACATTATTAAAGAAGCTCGTGAGCAAACTTCACTCATAAAAATCTCCCACTCACTGGGGCGCGATGCTGTTCCCACTCAGCAGTCTGTTCCCGGTCACGTCCCGGGTTTCTGTCCCTCTGGGCCTCGGGCTGCTGGGGGTGGGGCAGCTTAGAGGGGAGCAGAGCGTGGCGGGGCGTGTGCATTGCAAACCTCCTGAATCTTCCCCTTTCATTCAAAACATAAGTCACTTGAGCCAAACTCCAGGTGAGACAAGAATGGGCAGAGACAGGAGGGAGAGGCAGGCCCTTCTTGGAGAAAAGGCACAAAACAGGGAGCAACTGTGGCAAGTGACCAGAGGTATCCTTTTGGGGGGTGCTTCACAGGACAGGAGGGACCCTCGCTGCAGAAGTCTCCTCTAGGGATTCCCCCAAGGGGACGCTTCTCAGACTGCTGGCCTCTGCCCCGCTGGAGGCAGCCCCGGAAGCAGCCGTCCTGTCCCCCCAGAGCGCCTGCGTGGCCTCGCTGGCTGGCTGGGGATTTATGCCCCTCGTTGCCAAGCCGCCCTGATGGATGGCTTCCAGGATGGCAGCAGAGTCAGTGGTATTCATCTCACCGACATCTCAACCTTCTCCTTTAAATCACTGCTCACGGTGGCAGCCGTTTGCTCTCCTGACAGCCCTCCGGGGCCTGGCCACTACACCAGCTGGACTCCAGAGGGGACAGCCGCAGGGTCCACCCTTGCAGGGCTGCAGGGCCTTCTCCCGTATGCTGTCCCTCAAACACCGTCCCTTCCTCGCCCAGCTCAGTCCTCCGTTAGGAAGCCAGCCCCGGAGCCCCAAGGCACCTATCTGACCTAACCCTTAGCTATATTATTAAAAACCATCTGTTATATTATATAATATAAAATATATATATATAGTATATTATATATATTTATATATTATATAAAAACCATCTGTTATATAATATAAAATATAATATATATTATATAATATATAATATATTAATATTATATATTAATATTAATATATCATATATTAATGTATATTATATATAATATTAATATGTTATATATATATTACATTATATAAAAACCATCTGTTATATAAAAACCATCTGTGGTGACCAGCCTCCCAGCTCTTCCGGGCTGTGGACGGTGCTCGATTTCTCAGTGTTCCCAATGCCTCGTGGAGCTCCTGGCTCATAAATAGGTGCTCAATTACTCTTTGACGAACTAGAGTTCTCAGTTGTGTAGTGGAAACCCCTCTTTGGAAAACTGGCTAGCAGAATCTACTGAACTAAATGGACACATGCTCTGTGACTCGTCTGGACATAAGTCCAATAGAAACAAGTGTGTATTTTCTCAAAGATAGGCACAAGATTACTCGCGGCAGCCTTATTGCTACTAGTTCCATGCTAAAAACAACCAAATGTCCATCAAAAGTAAAATGAGCAAATCGTGGAGTGTTTACACAATGATTCTATTGGTTTGGTGCTATGCAGCAAGGGGAAAGAGCAGGTTAGTATTCACACAACATGGTTGAATGTCATAGATAGGACATTGAACGAGAGACACCAGACACAGAGAATATGTATTGTGTGGTCACATTTATAGGAGGCTCCAAAACACATATCTATCCACAGCGGTTAGAAGCCAGAGTAATGATCAGCTTTGATGGGTGGGTGGTCTTGGTGCTATTGCGTGGGAGAGACATCTGAGTACGAGGCATGTTCTAAAGCTGGATGTGGGTACTTTACACAGGTGTATACTGATGGAAATATTCATTGGACTATATATTCATGAACTGTACTCTTTATGTTGAACCTGATTTGAAATGGTAAAGAAAATGCAGCATGGTTCTCAGTCTTTTTGCCTCAAATCCTGTGCCTCCGTGTATTCTCATTGTAACATCTGCATATCTAAGACCATGCAAAACTGTTACATTGAGCTTTTTTAGGTCTTTTATTATGAAAACAATGGCTATATTGCTCTATGTATTTTCTAACAACACAAAAGGATGTCCACCAGGAATTTTAAATGTATTGTTCTTTCTAATACCCTGAGTGCAGACTGTTGTTTTAAGTATATCTGCCTCCTAGTATAAAAGAGATTCATTGCTTCCCAAGATCATGTGTCTTTGGAGTAAGATTGCAGGTAGAGAGGTGTATTGTAGCTCCTAAAGCTACTAAAGGGGGAGGTGGCATAGAACAGAAGCAAAGAGGACTATGTTCAAGAACCTTATCATCAGTGAAGTTTGAATTCAGGGGCCTTCATTCATCCCCACTTTCTGAGAACTAAACCTTGTATTTTCTATGAATGCAGATCTGCTTGGATTCACACAGTGACCATCTCAGCTGTTGGAATCAGACTGACTGAAGACAGGAGCTCTGTGGGGAGGAAAGAGGCAAGATGCCGATGCTTCCAGAGAAGCACTGGTCCTTGGCAATGAGAAGCCATCCAGAGGGATAAATCACAAATTGCCCACTGAGCCACCCCTTGGGTGGATCTATCTTATGTTAGAGCCCCAAGAAGACCACTGTGGGCATTTTAAACTACTTTTTCAGCTTTGATTGAAAATAATCAAGCATAATGAACTAGCATAGGCAAAATGGCAATGTATTATAAAAAAAGGAATGTGAGATCAGGACTATGGTTGCATCTCAAGAACAACTGAAAGGGGAGTCTTTTTTTATTATACATTTATTATTATTCATATCTTTTACATTATAGTGTATTCCCCATAGGTTACCTAACACTGATTCACCCTTCATAGTCCCTTGTGTTCTTATCTCTCCTCATTTTGAGGATAAGGGCTCAAAACGGGGGAGAAAAATGAGAGTTTTAAAGGCCATCAGACCTCATTCTTCATTTGTTTCTGTATCATTTTAGCTATATTCTTCATTCTTACTGCACACAGGGTTTCTCCATTGAAAACAGACCTGCTGGAGGCTCCTTGACTTTAGAGCTTTAACCTGGGTGTGCAATTCAGAACTCTCAGGAATGAGGTCTGACCTGCCCCAGGTTGAGTCGGTTGCCTGTTCCTAGACCTCTGAGCTACAGCTGATAAGGGGGTGGGGGGTGGGCTGCAGATTTTAAATGAGTGCGCCTATGTTAGACGTGGGGCGATAGGTGCTTGGTACTAGCGAATGGTACTGTCCCAGAAGATGGGGTTGGGCAGAGACCAATACCACAAATAGCTTCTACAAGGTAGTTGGAAAGCGGGTGGGTCTTCCCCCACAATAGAGCTGGGACCAGAATGAGTGTTTTCTCTCAGCTCTGCAACACTGCAATCACATGTCACCTTGGGTTAGCAAAACAAGTGTGCTTGCCCCTGTTACAAGAGTTTCTTCATGGCTTGACCTAGTTTTGTTTTCCAGTTTTTCAATCTCTTCAATCCCTTTGGCACCATGTTTTTGGCCATATTTCACTCTTGGTTTTTTAGACATTTTCTTGCAAGGCTCCAATCTTCATTGCCTAAAGACACATCCTGGTGGTTGTGTTGTCCAGCCCAGATCCAATGGCTTGATGGCGGACACTTCATGGCAGATTGTTTAGTTGCTGATACCATCTGTAGGGTAACGAGAGAATTGTCAGGTTTTTCCACCCTTGATGATGGACCTCTGCAGGCCTATGCGCATGCCTGATGGCGGGCACCTGGAGTGGGCTGCGGGCCTGTGTGAGTGGGCACAACTGGGCTTATAAGCAGAAGCAGCAGCAGCGGTGGTGTGGCATGGTAGGCGTGGCGGAGTATGGCGGAGTGTGGCAGATATGGCGACGACTCTTGGAGCAAGTCTGCTTGGACTGATGCTGAAGTTGCTGGGTTTAGGGTGGTTACACAACACCGTCTCCGTGGTGAGAAGTTTCTTCTTTGAGTCTTACTGATCTTTAGTCAATAATTGAATAATATTAATGTAAAATTCTATCTACCCTCTTCATTACTTCCCTTCATTTCATCCTCGATGAGAGGAACCATTCTATGAGACAGGCAGATATGGGTTATTTTCATGCCTTTCTTACACTGGAACACACAGTCTTGGAGAGATCAGGCAAGTGGTCTAAAGAGAGAGACACCAGTGGTGAGTGGTGATCTGGGATTCCAACTCAGGTCTCTGGTTATTAACTCTCTGTTGGCCTAAACATAGGATTTGTGCCAGCCAGGTGACTTGTAAGTTTCCTTCTAGAGCTAACATCTGCGATTAGATGTTCTATATTATAGAAAATAGCTATATCAAAAGCAATATTAGGTAACATTAATTCAGTATTTGTTTTGTTCCCAGCACTATTCTGAGCACTCTGCCTATAGAGCTCACTTTATCCCCATCTTTGCAGATGAGGAAACCTGTCATATGACCAGTCATAAAGAATCAATGACCTTTCTCAAGGTCACACACTGGTAAGTGGTAGATGCAGGGGTCTAGCCCTGACCTTCTGGCTCTGGTGTCTACACGGGCTCTCATTCCTTCTGCTTGAGGGTGACAGGAAGGAGACAAAGGGCAGCTCCATCCAGAACCCTCCAAACGGGGTGACACAGCAGAGCCTCATTGCAGAGGAGACACATCCTGCCAGCAGAGCTCGGGCTGCACGGAGGGCAAAAGAGCACTCAATGGATATGAGAATTGGGGTGGGGAGTAATGGGGTGCAGGGGGAAAGGGAAAGGGAAAGGCATTTCCCCACACACACTAGGAGGCAGGAGGCAGGTACAGTTCCAGCACTTGTGACATGTCACTTCACACTGCTGAGCCTCAAGCTCCCACCTGGGCGATGGCAGTGACAGTGGTGCTCCCTCCGACCAATGTGAGGGCGACAGCAATGACATACATGGAGTCCTTAGCATGGTATATGGTCTGGTGGGTGTTCGCTGTGTGGTTCTAAAGCCTTTAGACGGGCGAAGCATTAAAAGCAAATTAAAACTTCTTGGGATTTTGGGGGAGTTTCCATTCCAAGGGGAAAAATGAGAGACCACAGCAAAGCCAGGAAAAGAGCATTTGCTGAACATTCTTCGTGTTCCCTGAACATAGAAAGGGAACAGGTGCCGGTTCAGTCCAGATGGGGGGCAGGGGAGAGGGGAGCAGCAGTGGACCAGGAGGAAACTAAGACACCGTGTGGGGTGCCATGAGCTCAGGGAGGCAGTGTCCACACCCCTGGAGAAGACAGAGTCCCTTAACTTAGGGTGGGATTTGGGTCAGACTCAGCCTTATTAGTGGGTGACCTAGAGGGCGCTGCATTCTCTGACTCACGGCAAGAGGATAGGAGATGACACACATCGGCTCTTGGCCCAGGTTCTGACATACAGGGGGCTTCTGTCCCGAGGGTTCACTAGCGTTGGGCGCACAGCCGTGCCTTGCAGACACGCGGATGTCCAGTCTCAGAACCTCCAGGCCGGGCCGGGCTCTTGTCTGCTGCCCTCCCATCCCCAGGAGGAGGAGCCTTGCTGGATCTTCCCCAGAGTCTGGATCAGGAGCCCTAAGAGATTCTCTTTCTGTGCTACCTACCAATGCAGTGGGACGTGCCAAATAGAGTAGAAATTGCCCTAAAATTAGAGTTAGTTGAACTAGACTTTAGGTTATTCACTCAGTATGTCTGAGCCTCAGTGTCTTTATCCAAAGAGAAAGGATGTATTTGAAAGGGGAGCTGTGAGAACTGAACGAGGCGGCATCTGTAATGACTGATAGCCAGTGTGCCTTGAATTTGCCTTGAATCTGGGGGAGGGGGCATTCATTGCTTCCTTACCCAGCCCCTCTGCGTCTTCCCTCCATGCCCAAAAAGGGACCTTTTACTGCCTGATGCCTTGGATTCGCATGCTTCCCAGCAGGTGCACTCAGGCCTAGGCC